>JAYJMF010000002.1:3166180-3176864 GCA_036873715.1 Salvia sclarea | reverse complement strand
ACTTTTCATCTATGTGGACTGTGTTGTGCATACCCTTGAACTTCAAAATGTTGAGAATTCTGTCTTGCTCAATGGATGCAAGTGAAAATCTTACTCTCTGCAGTTTGTTGGAAGCTGTTAACTCGGGCTTGATAGCACTAGTGTGTGCTCTGATCAGTCCTTCTTTGACCCATCCATGCACAGTGCTCCGGCTGCATCCAACTCCTTGTGCTAGACTTCTTATATTGCCTCTTTTGTGCAAATCCAACCTTGCAATGAGTTGTGGATCAATCTGGACTCTCTTTCTCCTTGGATTGCTCTTTGCTGATTTTAAATTGATAACCGACCCATCTTGTTTATTCACTTTTGCAGCATTCCAGATGCGGCTGATCGTGCGCTCGGACGAGTTGAACTTGGCCACGGCTTCGAGCCTCCTTCCACGAACCATGCGCCCATTGACGCTGCCCTCAAGGAGGAATTGAACCACATGGTTCCTCTCTAAATTGCTAAAGTCCCTCCTTCTCCCCATTTGTACTCTTTTTTTTTATGTAGTTAGGCTGTATTGAATGTGGTAGTTGTAGGATATTTATGGCTATTTGTAATTGAATTTTTGAGGGAACTTGAAATATTGAAATTCAGAAACTTGAATTTGAATGAAATTTGTGTTATTTTTTGCTCCAAATTTTCGTTCATTTTTTTCATCATCTGGCATGTTTAATTTTTTTTGAAAAAAATGAAATTTTGATAATGTTTTGCATTTTGGGGTGAAAATGATGTGTTTCCCTCCTTTTATGTGTGAAAGCAATTAAAGGGGAAAATATTAATAATAAGCTTAATTGTAGTGGAGCCAAAGCACTTTACCACTAATTAAAGTGCTTTCTTAAAAAGTGTGCAAAAAGCTACATACCATAATAAAAAAGACGGAGGAAGTACTATATAAGATATACTGTAACATATAAGTACCAATTTACTATACGTAACTGTAATTTGAGAAACAATTATTCCTCAAACATTTTGAAAAAGGGAAGTTATTATACATGGAAAACATCAAAGTATATATTTTCTTAGTCTAGAATGTCAAATGTAGTAATAAAAATTAAAATGGAAAATCAAAATTCAAAAATCAATTCAAATACTCAATTTTCCATTCACAAGAAAATAAAATATAACTCAGCTAATCCACCAATACATGCATATATATTCAAAACTATAGATATTTCTTCAACCAATACTCTACAACGAAAACAAAAATATCTTGAATGGCCAAAATCCAACTCATTAACAGCTCAAATTTTCGTCAAAATCAAATCAATGAACTCAGTATTTCTTGATCGAAAGCCACCGAAACAAAATCGATAAGTTAGTCCACCAAAACATACGGAAAAAATTACAAAGAAATAATAATAAAATAGTTCAATACATCACCTTATAAAGATAGTGCATCTAAAATAAATTGTTACCAAAAAACCATGTCTACTTAAATTCTTCTCGTCTCATTCGATACGGCTAACCTCTACCATTAATATTTTAAGTTTTATTCATCATGTACTTGGCGAAAAAAAAAATTCTAAAATAAATCCACCATAACCTATCCAGAAATATTAAATTGATAAAAGGAAAAAGAAAACAAAAAAGACGATTTTTCCCATACCACCGGCTTTCTTTTGCATAGAAGAAACTTTCAAAACCGCGTGTACATTAGCATTTCATTATCAGCCTTCACTCTCATTTTTCAAAACTTAATGCGCAATGTCCATTTATTTTACTAGCCATCTGTTTCCAGCTATGATTATTTACACTTCCCACCTAACTATTTTAACTTTTTTATATTTACTATTTCCTCAACAAACACGGTTTGTATAGTCCACTCTTTAGTTGGTAAGAGTTCGAATTTATCTCTCATGTCATGTGTGATTTACGACCTATTAGACCGTTGCCGCCTGCATCAAATAAAATCGAAAACGTTCTCTTGTGAATAACGACCTCAACTCGTTTACGACCTATTGCATAGAAGTAGAACTGCCCAACGCGTATAAATGGCAGTTACCAGTTTACCACCTGCAAATCAAAAAATTCAAACACCCGATCGAAAATAGACGAGCTCGTGTGAACGACGACCCCGGTCCCTACCCGGCATCCAACCTGGCAAACAAGCTGACATTTGCAGCACCACAGCTTCCTCCTAACCTTCCAAAAAGACCCAAAGAAATCTATACCATTCCACATCTATAAAAACCCCCCCATGACTTCCAATTTCAAATATCATCTCACCATTTCCCTATCAAAACACAATATAGACTCAAAATGGCTTCCAAGATCTTCACTATTTTGGTGATCACTTTCTTTACAGCAGCATCTGCTAACTTGTACCAAGACATCGACATAACATGGGGTGATGGCCGTGCCAAAATCCTCAACAACGGCGAGCTCCTCACCCTCTCCCTCGACAAGGCCTCTGGCTCGGGATTCCAATCCAAAAATGAGTTCCTTTTCGGGAAGATTGACATGCAGCTCAAACTCGTCTCTGGCAACTCAGCTGGCACCGTCACAGCATACTATGTAAGTTCTTGCCTCCATCCCCCTCCATCTTAATCCTCAAGCCGTCACAACAGTCAAATTCATCAACATTTCCTCTCTTATTGCAGCTATCTTCGCAAGGGCCAACACATGACGAGATAGATTTCGAATTCTTGGGTAACCTGAGTGGTGACCCTTACATTCTACACACTAATGTGTTCAGCCAAGGGAAGGGCAGCAGGGAGCAGCAGTTTTACCTTTGGTTCGACCCGACTGCCGATTTCCACACCTACTCGATCCTATGGAATCCTCAGAGAATCATGTAAGTCTTCACCTTTACAAATTGGATGTAAGGCGCATCCACCCAAGTTAGGCTTTAATTAGGATGGATGTACCGTGGATCCAGATGCCTCTTTCCAAATTCTACATATCATGGAGAGAAGATTTCAATAAAATCCAAGACTAATGTATTGCTTCGGTTTCAGATTTTCAGTCGATGGCACTCCCATCAGAGAATTCAAGAACTCGGAGTCGGTAGGAGTTGCATACCCCAAAAACCAGGCGATGAGGATTTACTCGAGCCTCTGGAACGCGGATGACTGGGCGACGAGAGGTGGCCTTGTCAAGACGGACTGGAGCCATGCCCCGTTCACCGCTTCATACAGGAACTTCAAAGCCGATGCCTGCATTTGGTCAGCTAGCTCATCTTCTTGCAGCAGTAATCCTCCTGCAAACAACAGCAATGCATGGCTTAATGAAGAATTAGATGCCACAAACCAGGAGAGGTTGAAGTGGGTGCAGAAGAATTACATGATATACAACTACTGCTCTGACTCGAAGCGCTTCCCTCAAGGCTTCCCTGCAGAATGCACCATCAACACCACAGCATGAAGATGAAACCTCACTGCAAATAATGGATAGATATATACAATTCTTTGAATCTTTTTCCCCCATTATTCGTGTGTATTCCTGAAATGTATGCATGTTTAAAAATATCAATTAATGAACATTCATTTCAACTGCAACCCTCAACAAAAAAAATTAAAAAGTAGAAAAAGCAACAACTCAACTTCACATTCTTTAGAAGCAAGTGGCCTCAGACATGGCTTGATTGCACGATACATGCTCCTCATTCACTTATATGACGAGAGCTAAGATCTTCAGCGTCCCTAATGCAAGTAGCATAACATGATTCAAGAATAGGAACTTACTAAATTAAGAAGTCAAGAAGCTGATTATTAATTTACAGAAGAAAGCCATTACCATATATACCAGCTATCTTCGTAAACCTGCAACCAACACGTAAGTCTACCACGAAAAGATACGAAACGAATTAATCCACCAAATATATGAACACAACATACTCATAAATCGCAGGATATATCACCATACCATTCTTAATTTCTGTTACCTGAAACAGGCAGATAACTTATGATAATATCAGACGAGGGACACCAGAAAATTTTCAGAGTATTTGAGCCAAAGAGACACATTACAACAGAAACCAACAAGACAAGTAGCAAATTGCAGAAGATATTAGTAGAAAATCTTACTACATAGTACAACAAGCTGTATTATCAAATTCGAAGTACGTGAATTTCATGACATGTTCTTCATCTAAGTTGACATTGAAATCCTAAACGAATGAAAAGCAATACTAGTCATTTCGTTAAACATGTTCAACAAACATACACAGAGTGTAAGCAACAATCAAATCGATAACGTTTACAAGCAAACTTACTGTACAGTTGACTGTACATGAAATCATTGGTTTCTCAAAAACAACAAAGGTCTTCAAAGTTCTAAAGATTTATATACTCTGATATAGTCGTGAAATTTCATGAACCCTAGCAGTTGTCAAATGTCGGCTGGTTAACAATGTTAACTCAAATCTTCTGAAGATAAGTCATTCATCGTCCAACTCCACGATGCGTGCCCTCCGTTCTGCTGCTTTCTTCCTGATAAAGATGCCCCATCTCATTGCAGCCTTGATCTTCAGCCAGCCAGCAACAGCCTTCCCGGAGCGGGCTCGATCCTCTCCATAACTGAACCCGGGGGAAGGCGAGGGTATGTAAGAAGGAAAGCTGAACCCGTCTTCAGGAGCACTGCCAGAGGCATGGTTTCCCATGCTGAAAAGACGAAGCAAGTGCTGCATATCGTCGTTTTCCAGCATTTCGTGACTTCTCATACGGATCTCATCCTCTGACAAGAAGTCGTCAACACCCTTGCTCCGGGAACTCGACCAGTCCTCAAAAGGGCCAAGAGCGAGGTTGACCCTATTATCGTATGTGCTATTTTGGGTCTGGGAATGGTTAACTTGCGGCTGGTGCGGGGTGTAAGAGGGCAGTTCGAACTGGGTACGGGAACTTGTAAACTGTTGCGCCTGGGAGGAATATCTGGTAGTCATGTTGTCATTATAACCTGAAAGTTGTTTTACAGAAGCAAGACATTAGTCAATTTGAACACTGCATCACAAACAGATATTTTCCATGCTGTTTAGGCTTTGACTAATTGTAATAGAACAAAACAGAAGTTACCAGCAAGATAGTCCTGCAACTACAGAGACCAACAGTGATGATAAAAACAGGGAGAGAGAGAGAGAGACTTGTACGCACTATTGCTCAATGATTTCTTAGTATTCATATAAAAAACTGAAGGAAAAGGTAAGAGCTTGGCCAGGAAAAGTAACCTTGGCCATAAAACCTTTAAGAGAATATTAACATCTACAGACACAGCTCAAAGAGTTTATATACATTATCCTCGAAGCATATTTTGGCAGTTACATTTCCTGGTTTATTCAAAATTTCATTCATATGCAGGGGAAAGAAAAATCTTTGAACAACCAGACTGGCGCAATCTTGTTGAGGAAAATAACTCATGGGATCATAATCTAGGTCACCATTTGTAATCAGGTTAATGAAGAAAGAACGGTACCAGTTTGTACAGAAGTGCTAGGCTTCTATTCTATTTTCTAGGGGAATCATTATATGACAAAAAGGCCCATATGAGCTCAAACAGATTTCAATAAGGTCATGCTCACCTCCAACCATCACACTCTGATCCATCGATGCAGATTCAGAGGGAGCAGAGGGAACAGGTGCTGGCAATCTCTGTGGTAGAAGTTGATTATCTAAAGATAAAGAATAATCAACTGCGCCCAGAGGTAAATCGCTTTTTGATGTGCTTGGCTTCTTAGTTTGCATGAAATTTAACAATGATTTCCCATCATACTCCACAACTTGACTCCAGTTGTCATATGCCTTCTTCAACCAAGTATCCACATAAACCTATATTGGAAAATAGACGTTAAAAGTCCGTAGCAGTACTTCAGTCCCATATGACTGCCTAACATAAAACAATTTTTAAGTCCACAAGTATATCTAGTAGATCATGTACACTCCAATTAAAAGAGTATTGACCTACCTTCTGGCTGTCAGAAAGTGAATCTGCTGGATAATATTGCTCATTAGCAATGAGGCCACTCAGCTCATAGATATTGTTGAAAACAACACCTATGGTTCTTGTTTCATCGGGGTAATACACATAAAGTTTCCCACCTAGGACACAAGTCTTGGCGTGCTCTATGAGGGCATCCCACATTTTATTT
Source organism: Salvia sclarea (assembly GCA_036873715.1). Lineage (NCBI taxonomy): Eukaryota > Viridiplantae > Streptophyta > Magnoliopsida > Lamiales > Lamiaceae > Salvia > Salvia sclarea. The sequence continues at coordinate 3,170,761 of JAYJMF010000002.1, read as the reverse complement.
GACATACCACTACCAAGAATCTGCCAACACCAGATATTGAAGTCAGACAAATCGAGAAGCATCTCAACCACAGCTGTAATTTGCAAATACTCACTGTCCGTAACTTCTGCGAGTCTCTGACTACAAGGCGCAGGAAGTCTTCCACGGTATATATGTTGGCTTTAGTAAGCCTCTTGTGGAACGATCCATCCTTCCCGATTTTCTCCAATCTCCATACTTCATCGTTCAAAGCAGGTGGGTAATGCTTCTTGTACACTATAAAAAACCAGTATCAGTAAAATAATTATGCATCATAGGCAAAAATTGATAGATTTCAATTGATACATTAGTTACATACATTCCCCTCGATGATCTTTGACCGTAAATGCTTCTGTTTTTGCTTCCCGGATGCGTAGGCCCTGACTATGCCCTGATGCAACTTTCAGACCAAGTCTGAATTTCCTGCTCCTTATCCAGCTGGAATTGTCGGTAAAAGTGAGATCGCCTAGCGTTCCGACACCTTCCTTGAGAGTGACTTGTAAATCCCCATTCAGAAGCGGTCTCTTTCCTTCACGTTCTTTGACAATATGGCTTTCAAACTCTTCCTGGGTCCAGCCTTCGCCGTCTTCATTGTTGAAATCACCTTCCAGCACAAAAATATCCAGCTTTACAGAAGATTCTGGTCCAGATGTGACGACATGGCCTGTGTCAGCATCTATTAGTACAATATGAATTGAAGCACCCTGCTCCCCTTCCACTTTCCCTCCAGTGAAAAGTGGGAGAGAAAGCCTGGACTTGAAGTGAAGCTGCAAGTTTCTCCCATCTGGGCCTTCAATTTGTTTAGGTGACGCCCTGAAATCTAGAAGTCTCAGAAATAATAAACAAAATAGCAGCTGAAATAATGTTGCATGGAGTAGAAACTACTAATGTCCAATAGATACACATGCACAACAGCCGACTTATAAAATAAGGGCACCAAATTGGGCTACTTAAGGTCTCATTATAGTATGCTAAGTCCAGAAGATTCTATTTCTCATGCTTCTACTCTCTTCTCAAAGCACACAGAAGAGCTCCTTATGGGTCAAGTATGTGCAAAGAATAAATGCATAACTGAGGTATGATATCAAACCTTACTTTACCAAAAATGCTACCACGGTAAGTTTTTAAAGGACTACAGCATCATCAGACATTTAAAGCATAAATCACGATAAGCATCAAATGAGCTTTACTACATATAATGTCTAACCTTCCATTGATTCGGGCAGGACCCAGCTTAGCCAAAGCTCGTTCAACTTCTTCACTAACCTATAAAACAAAAATTTAGTATAAGACGAAGAAACTTAGCATAATCACTTAATCAGTATGGCAGTGATGCTGGATATATAAGACCATTCTTTCATGACAGACACAGACCACGGTCAGATACTCGGGCCTGCTTTTATGGTGAGTATACAAATTATTTTAGTATAGAGGCCATCCATAATCCAGAAATAATTGGTTTCAAGTTGGTATGAATTCCAACAATCAAAATTGGAAAAACAGGTGAAAGGAGGTTTCTGATCTAGGTTAGATCTATGAGGACTTGGACTCGTATAGCCATAAGTAGAAAAGTTGAAGGATATAATTTACACTACAATTAGAATCTTCATACTACATATTGTGGAACCAAATGTACAGATGTAGTCAAATTTCACAATGCATTCATCATTACCACTCTTCGAAGAATTGGTTCCAGAGATGAGCATAGCTTCTGGAGGCTATCCACCCTAAGAGCCTCCACAATAACACTGCATAAATACATCAGACAGTAAGAATCTTTACTTTCCCTCTCACAAGTCAAGTAAATAAATGTAGTAGCGTTTGAGAAGAACTGAATAAGCATAAACTTATAGTCAAAACGTGTCATAAGAGACTTTAAAAATAAAGCCTATGTTCTTGAGTGAAACTGTAGAATCAGTTGGGATGATCAGTTGACTTCATAGTGAAACTCTACAGAACATCTTGATACAATAGCATAGCCACCCTCAAATTTTCAACTGACAAATTGCTTTGACATCAGTTTTCACACAATTTACACACAAATGAAGTTCTTCATCCCAATAATAAAGACCCAATTGCAACCAACCAACCCAGAACAAATAAAGTAAGAAAAGTATCTAAGCACGTAAGAACCAAGTATCTATTTCCATATAGTAATATATTCACATGAAAAACTAGATTACACAAAAAGCGATGACTTAAAATAACTATTTGTACCTAGCTAAAGCGGGTCGCTTTTTTTCTGGCTCCTGCTGATCTTCATCGCCCCCACCATCTTCCAAACTCCTCTTTCCTCCCGCCTTCATCGAATTCGTTCTTTCCATGTATCTCGTATGCATTTTGCACTACAAAACTCCAGAAGAAGCAAAAAATCAATCAGCAATCCATAAAACCAAGATACAGCACAAAATCAATCAACCAAGCAAAGTCAAACAGATCTCAAACTCCCCCAAAAATCACAATCCTATCCCCAATTTCAGCTCAAGAGCCCAGATCCCTCAAATAGATCAATCAACGCCAGAAACCCATCTCCCCCCTAAACAACACACACAAACACTTACAACCAAAAAAACTGACCTATTGAGCTGATTCGAGGGGAAACCGGAGGTGGGCTGTTGCTAATTTCGTGATTCTATCGAAAACAAGAATCAAGATCCCCTTTTGATAGCAACTGTGGCGGAGGAAGAGGAGTAGCTCACTACTTTTTGCAGAACAACGGTTTCAAGAGTTGAGGATAAAAAGAAGAAAAGCAAGAGCCTGGGATCTTTTTGAGCTGTGCTTTTTGCCCTTTTGGTATTATTTTTTGGTATTGATGAGAGAGTATCAAGCGAGTGTGGGAGGTTATTGTGTATATATAGTAGTATCTGTTAATTCCGGCATCTCCTTGGATGGGGTTTCCAGTTCAGGGGCTGAGGGTGAGATTGGAATTTTACCAACCGTTGGATTTGGAAAATGTGACGGCCATAGAATTACGTCAGTTTTCCTCACAATATTGGAGGATATTTTCTAAGGCATTTCCAGCTGTAGTAGAGATTATAATGATTTTTACTTTTTTTAATTTTATGTTATTATTTCACCTTTTTTTGGACGAGGCAAAGCACGGGATAAATTTGAAGGGATCCACACTAATAAATTAGGGCACTTGATAAACCTCAGGGTTAATGTACATAATTAGTTTTTATTAAAATAAAGAGGCATTTTTAGCTCTAAAAAGTTTTCGTTGTCCTACAAATAATCAATTAAATCCCTATCTTCTCATTCTCTCCATTTCTAATGTTCGTCGTCACCGTCGGCCATCCTCCGCTCTCCCCTCCGCTTGCCATCGTTTTCTGTCGCCATTGCTCACCGCTTCTTGCCTCTCCCCTCTGCGTCCTCCGCTGTCGTCTCTCACCGCCTCCCCTCTAAATCTGCATCCTCTACATACGTGTGCTATCGCTGCATCCACCACCATTTCTAAGAATTTGTTGTCAATTATATGATTATAGATTACACGATTTTATTCGAGTAATACGCACAGTTTCACCCCTCCTCTAGTCGTGTTATTTTGGGTGAACCGGTATAATTGCCGTAAATTTATTAAAATAGTGAATAAGGGATTACCACTTCTCAAGTCCTAAAATATTACTCCCTCCGTCCACAAAGAGTGTTCCACTTTGTGGACGGCACGAATTTTAATAAAAAGTGAGAGGAATTGTGTGAGTGGAGTATTGGCCCAGCATGTAAGGGTTGAATTATGACTTTTTGCCAAAAGAGAAAAGTGGAACACTCTTTGTGAACATCCTAAATGACAAAAGTGGAATACTTTTCGTGAACGGAGGGAGTACAAGTTTTTTTTCATTTATGGACAAAATTTTGAATTTATATTTGAAAAAGAGGGAATAGGGAATTTTAATCAATTTCATAACAAAAAATTATTTTTACCAACTACTATAAAAACATGCACCTCATACCGAAAGTTACGAAAATACCCCTTGATGGTGATATTTTGTCTTTTCTTCTCGCCAATTTCTTTATTTTTTCTTCTCGCCAATTCATTAAAATATTTTTTCTCCCTTGCAAATTTGTGACTCTCGCCAATTTCTTTGTTTTTGTAAGCTAAAATATTTTTTCTTCTCGCCAATTTGTCGTCAACTTTGTCTCTCGCCATTCAACTACGTTGTCTGTTGTGAGCATTAAATTCAAAAAACATGCACCCCTATCACCATCTAGGGGTATTTTCGTAACTTTGGGTATGAAATGCATGTTTTTATAATAGTTGGTAAAAATAATTTTTTGTTATTGATTTGGGTTAAGAAGCATTTTCCTCTTTAAAAAAATGTTATATCTCCTTTCGACGTAAAACATCATTTATAGGCCATAGCCTATGGCTTATTCTTGTTTCTTACATTTATGCTCACAAGCGTTGTAATAAAAATAAGGGCAAATATCAAATTAAATCCTAAATTATGTGTTTTGTATCAAAAATATTTTGAACTTTTAATAATACCAATAAAAGATCTAAACTATTGATATTGTACCAAATATATCCTTATTATCATTTTTTATTTATAAAAAGATGACTAG
>JAYJMF010000002.1:3141382-3158008 GCA_036873715.1 Salvia sclarea | reverse complement strand
AGTCGAAGAGAGAACTATCTTGTAATCTTCAGTCTTCATCCTTACACTCTTCAGTCTTGATCTTCAGTCTTCAGCCTTGCAGTCTTCAGTCTTTGACAACTTCATGCAACTAGCTACTCTAAAGACCAAAACATGTAGGTCTCCGAAAAATTCTAAGGCAATACATCAAGGGGTTTTGGGATCATTAAAACAACTCATTACATAACATATATTTTCCCAACTGTTGCAGCCCGCAAAAAGTAGGCTGCTCACCTTTGGGAATTTATTTTATAATAATATTTTTTGAAAATATTTAAATTATAATTTTGTGCCTAAATGCTTAAATTGCTCTTATATGTCATAATTATTCCAATTTGGGAAATTGGATAATTATGTATTTTGGTAGTGTGATTTATTAAATCCAATTATGATAATTGGAATATTGATTTAGTAGATGCTATATGACTTGATGAATTTAGATTTAAATTGGACTCTTAGGTAACCACATTTAATCTAATTATCATAACATTAGCATCACATTATTACATCACCATTTATGGGATTATATTTCCTCATAACACACGTCTATTGCCATGTTGCTATAGCAACATATTATTGAACCATCCTATTTAATTTCCCCGTTATTTCCATTGACAATATTATTTAAAGCCATGATTCCAACTTTCATTAAAATTATACTTCATTTCTATTACCACCTTTATTTGAATTTCACTATTTCCATTCATATCCAATTTATTCAAAACTATGTTCCAAGATTTCCATTCTAAGTAATACCCCCTTTTCACTAAGTGATATTTAAATATCACTAGATTGTTTCACATCACCACATTATCTAATTCACTATTCATTTATCACTATCTTTTATTTCCGAATGTCTATTATTCTATTAATGTCATTTCATGTCTTGAGTATAAATAATTCTATTTTATTCCTTAGCCATGTTTTTTTCGAAACATGCCATGCTTAATGCCAAGATTTTATTCCTCCAGTTACCTATCTATTTAATCAAAAAATAATGGTTTGATTTAATTATTTTCGAACCACAAACCATGAACTAGGAAAATAAATCATCTTCTTCCTATTCACCACCAAAAACCGTCGGCCATCACCACCATCACACAAGATGTGATTTTCGAAAACTATACAAACAACACCAAGCAACAATCTTACACACCATCACCTCCAACTCCACTACATTCTTCATTCCCATAGCAATGGAATCAAACAACACATCAAACCCCAACCCTTGTCAAATCCATGGTGTTGGCAACACCCAACTCATCCCACCACTTCCATTAATCGCCACCTATGGTGATGATTCATCACCACCAAACCGCTATTCCTCAAAACCATTAATTAGCTCCCATTGTTTCATCACTCTACCATTTCTACTATTCATATTCACTCTCAACACTCCCTCAGCCCAAACAACTCCCGGCTACTCTCTCTCTCTAGCTCCAAGAGCCGACGGCTCTCCCCCTCCAAACCTCACCTTCATCACTTCTCCCTCCTTTGCTTTCTACACCAACACAAACACAAGTTCACTCCCTCTTTGCTTGAGAAGAGGCATCCCCTACACATTCTCAACCTCACGGCCAAGATCACCGCCGGCGAGCCACCCAACGTCGAGCCACGGTGAAGGAGAAGGAGAAGGAGTCGAGCCCTTGCCCCATTTTTCATCCTATTATTGTGGGTAAAAGGGTGTTCTTATAATCTCCTTCTTTCCTTTTTCTTTAAAAACTTCAAACCATACTTAATTCTCCCATTTCTTGTGAACAAAATCTTGGTGAAGAAATCGGCTAGCTTGCGGGATCCTCATCGTCGTCGTCGCTCACCATCATCACCACCACCATCGTCGCCATCATCATCGCCGTCAACTTCTCCACTCTTCATCCTCTTTCCTTTGCATTTTCTTATCATCAAGGTTGGTAAACCTCAGCCCCACACTCATATCACACATGCATGACATGTAAAGACTAGGATATGTAATTTTAGGTAATCCTTGTTGTGTGTATGTGCTTGCATGTATAGATCTAATATAGATCTATAAACTTGGTGAAGATTAATATGATTTTCCTTTGAGTATGGGTATGGATATATGTCTATATGTATAGATCTAAGAAATTGGAGGATGTTCGTGTGTTAATATAAAAATTTGGAGATGTATGCTCTACCTTGTGAAAATTGTGATGATTTGATGATGAATTAAGATGATTTGTATAAACTGATTTTTGGTGAATATGAGATGTTGTTTTTGTATGAGCAAGTTGTGCTTTGAGGATGTGTTTGAGGTGTATATGTGGTAAAATTCGGATTTGAAGTGTGTTGGTATAATTTTCCAATTTTGGTGTTAAAATGACTAAGTTCCATAAATTGACAGCTTCTGCCCCTTTTTGCTCAATTTTTTCGGCGAACCAAAACTCCCCCTTTCGGTCTAAAACTTTTACAAAAGTTAGACAATGGTGTCTACTATATCCAATATTTTTCTCACGATTTTTAATTTCTTAAAAGTATTTTTCCTAATTTAAGTTCCATCACTGCGCACCATTGTTCCCTCACTGGAGTCCAGAACACTAAAGTTTCAATAACTTAAAATGTATATCTAAGGAAAACATTTTCATAACTAAAACTGAGTTAGAAAGTTAGGAGAGTCTAGTGCACATCTAGGAATATTTTTTTTCTATATTCCTACACTAAGAGATTTCTCACCATATATATCCCACCCCTATATATATATATAACCCATCAAAGGCCCAGATTCATTCCTATTTCCTGCGAAATTTACCTTTCTTACCTGGGCCTTTGATGGGTTAGATCAATGGTGGAGATTTACACTCAGTTGTGCTAAGTGTTTGTGCTGCATGTGCTACGCAAATATTGTGCTAGGTGTTTGTGTTGTTTGTGCTAGAGAATTGCGCTACGAAATAATGAAATATGTGCTAAACTCATATATTTAAAATTTGTGCTGAATAGTAATACTGATAATGTTACACACGTATGAAAGATGTGAATATATATACATATAGCTAGGAATGACACATGATGTAAGCTTCTACGTATGGTTGCTATATTATTTAAGATTTCAAAATTTGCTAACTATGTGTTGACCTATAAATTTTGTCCACATACTTTCAATTATTGACATTATAATAAGTTAGGGAGGCAAAGGACGTTCATCACACAACTTGCGCTAATTAGTTGACACCTGTTGATTTCTTTTTCTTTTTCCTCGGAAAACACCTAATTGATTTATATTGTCAAAACTTATATCTAAAGAAAACAAAGTCATACGTTGTCAACTAATATAGTATATTAGTATCGAAAGAATAGCAGAATGCGTGAAATTGACAAAGGAGAAAATAAACACACAATATACGTTCAAGAATAAACGTATCTGAAACTTTAAATAATTCTTGGTGTTGGTTTTGGCGATTATTATCTATAGGGGAAAACGTATCTTAGAAAATGAAATTGGAGAATATGTACTAATCTAAAATATATTGTATTTACAGCATTTGAATATTATACTAAAAAATTGTTTTGTCGCAACACCATTTATCATTTGTGAGCATTATATATGTGTAATCGTAGTATCAGTTTTTAAACTCCAAAAATTAATTCCCAAATTATCAGATTTAAATATTAGTACAAGTCAAATTTTGATTTAGTAAATATTACTCGGCCAAATATATTTTGGGAAGTGTGTTACTATATCGAAATTTCCTTATCTGACATCGGTTTAATCCAATTATTAAAAATTGAAGAATTATTTGGTTATTTAGGTTTTGTTTACTAAGAATAATGATCATGAGTTCGCTGTCAATGTAACTTTTAAATTCGATTCTACTTAAATAATTAGAGCTATAATATTAAAAAATAAAGGTACTAACACTTAGCCCTCCAACATGTGACGATATGAGAATATATTAATCTTTGCAAAAGAATTGCAACATGACAACTGAAGCTCAGCTCCAACTCCAGGCCAACAAGCAAACATTTAAAATACGTCTTTAATTGTAAATTGTTTGTGATCCCCACGATAAACATAATTTTCAATTTAAAAAATCAATCTAACAAAATCTGTCTATTAACTGACACATAAACCGCCTTAGAAAAAATTTATAATGGTTAGGAGGAGCATTTGGTGAAATTTAATATATTTGCAAAGACGAATATAATTAATTAATAAAAATTGAATAATATACTCAATTATTTTAGTGAAGCTTATCCAAATAAAAAAAAAATGCATGATGGCAAAACATCCCCATCAAAATTTGCCACATTGTCAATTTTGGTGTTGTTAAGTTATTTGCGGGACGACTGCATGAATGACAGCATGAGTGTAAAAATCATTGTAGGAAAAAGTGCACGAGTTTTATTTTATTTATACATTAGTTATCTTTTTTAAATAGTATCGTGCGTTATGTAACATGTTTTAGCCAAATTAACTATACAATTTGTTCGCGTGATGTAAAATCGAATATTTTTGGAGAGGTCAGAGGTGCATGCTCTAATTAAGATTCCGCTGCGATTAAATTATGAATGGTTTTTTATTTGACCAATATCAGTGAATTATGTTAATGTTAGTAATTTATAAATAGTCCGAGGAGTTTTTGAGACAGGACATATAGACAAGTGTAGAAAGACTCAAATCAACATCATATTCTATTCTTTTGAGTTTCTTTAGAGAAAAGAGGAGAAGGATGCTTCCCGGTGAGATTGATCAAAATTTGAAATTAAACTTATAAATTATCCTATTTAATTTTGACATAGCAATTAAGAAAGTAAAATTAAAAATATCTACTTAGTGAGTAGTACATTACAATCACATCCGCAACTACTCACTCTTTAAACTATACCAACAAACTTCAGTCACTATAATATTATCACAACTAGATTCGTCATTCGTGCGATACACGGCCAGTTAAATACAAATGAAAAAAAAAAGTATCTAAATACAAAAAATATACTATACATTATAGGTAATATCGATTAATATTATACGAACTATGTAATTTTAATAAAAATATCATAGTGATCAATTTCGAAATTCAAAATATCAATAAAGTTCATTGACTGTCACATGTAAATATTATAATCAAGGTGTATAAATTAATATCTAAACTTGGTGGTTTCGACAATATGATATAATTAAACATGACATCATTTCAAACCATATGAAGAAATTTGTAGTTGTAACTTGAAATGACGTTGTTTTCACACGAATTTGTCACTATAAAAGTTTAATTACAATTCCATGCAACATCCACTAACCATGTCCAAGATTAAGAGCCAAATATGATTCTCAAGATATTTAATTTATGCGGAAATTCTAGTATTTTGCAACTTAAAAGGAAATTATAGATAAATTAGGACACTCTTGTGGAGAAATATAAATAGTTTGTTGCAAATAAAAACGAATTCCGTATATACTACAATGTAGATTTATTTTCAGTGGAGTTTTGTGAGAATAGAAACTAATTTAAAATGCATTGGGAACTTTAATTATATTCATTTTTAACATTAGATCACAAAGATTTATACTAAATACATTATTTTACTGTTGAATAAAATTATCTAGGTCCGAATATCATGATGGAAGATGCTTATAACATTGAACCCTTAATGCATTATTTTTAAAATTGGACATGTTACCATGTATGTAATTAATGTACTTTTAAACATATCATATAAACTTACATATTTATAGATATTTTTCGAAGAATATTTGTATAAACATAAAACGCATAAATTAAAACGTATATATATTGAAGAATGGTTATTGTAATTAACACATGAAATTATTTGGTGTGTAAAAAATCCTAGAAAGTATACTTTATATAAAAGCAAAGGAGACATAGGCCGGTTACCATGATATGATGATATAGTTGGTTGAATAATTTATTTTAGAAAATTGTTAAAAAATTATCACAAAATCCATCGCCAATGTAAAACAATAATAATTTATTGTCTTGTTTCAAATTTATTGATATCATATACCAAATTAAAGCACTTTTTATAATCTCTAATTTAACATACATATTAAAAAGTATTTTATTATTGATAAAAATTTAATTTTTGCAACAAAGAAAAAATAAAGAAAATAAAAATACAAATAACAAAGGAAATAACATATATAGCAGCCTCTCTCTTCTCCGCTCAACTGGCACAAGTCCGGAAGGCCAGAACCCCATTACCCACGTAAAAAAGAAGAAGATGAAGAAACCGCTATTTTCATGCTATATTGGCCTCAATTGTAATTAATAGTATAATAAAATTGCCATTAAAATTGATTTCCAATTAATTTCAAATCAATTGGAAATCTTCAACTGGATTATTATATATATAATAGATATGATTACCGTATTATTTAGTCTTCAAAGTACAACTTAAAGTATCTGATCTGGCCATGTCATAGTTTACATGCATGGCCATTAATATATAGATGCATGCATGATGATAAATTAAAGTTAATTTATACACAAAATCTTGCTAATTAATACACCAACTCCACCGATAAAAGGATCATAAATGGTAGATAATGAAGCAATAATACATGCATATGATTGCGTGCAGATATATGGAAGCTACAGTGATATATAACTTGCAATACAAACTAATTACAAAAAGTCAGCTATAAAAGTAAATTCTATATATGTATATGTAAAATTTTATCAAGAGGTGCAATTGATGTTATGAGAAAATTTTGCTGCTAGCTCCTTCTACGCCATTAGATCTTCGACACTAGTCGACTTAATTTGATTTTTGAAAATTGATATACGGTCACGGTCGGTCAGAATTTTAATATGGAGGGACCGATAGTTCTCCACGACATGTCAAAAATATGCGTCAATTAATAGAATGAAGCATTTAAAATATAATAAGAAATAAAGAATCTCCTTCATTAATTACATATTCCCTACTGTGGTTTTGGTGATCAAAATATTCTCTCCATATTATAATTATTAATTGCTAGTCTTGTTATTATATATATGCTGTACTCGACCGATCAAAAATCAAAAGTCAAATCCGGATTATATATATTTATACTACACTGAGACAATAATTATTTAATTTGTGTGAAACTTGAAGTTGATTTCTCGTTATTGTCAATTTGTCTAAAGCTAGTTGAAAATTGTAAAACTATCATATATATTTAAAGATCCGTAGGACTATTGGTCGCCAAAGTCTACTCAGATGCAACTAATTTTTTTCTCCTTTTGTTAATAGAACTTTCATCATTCAAAATTAGTTCATAATTATATTACTACATTTTAATTATAAGTAAATCACGTTCATTCTTCAATAGTCCCCTCTCGAACCAAGGGCAAAGCTGGGGTGAGCTGAAGCACCGAACACCATTTTTTTTTTCATAATTTTGATTTTAGTACCTTATAGTCAAATTTTGTAATTTTCTCCAAAACTATACTCTAGCTCTAGCTCCGCCACTGTCCTATCCAATGAAATAAAAAGAAGAGGGCAAATTCTTCTATGCAGCCGGCCACGACTTTGTGGCCGGATCCGTCCCGGTTTGACCGGGTCAATTTTTTTTCTTTTTATTTTCTTAATTTTTTAAATTTTTTAAATTTTAATATTAATTTCAATGGCGGGGCCGTTTGTTGTTTGCCGCCCCCTATTATTATTTGTTGCTCCTATTCTAAGCCATGAGTCGAGCGAGGGGGAGCCGAAGGTGAACCCGGAGCGAGCTCAAAGACAACATTATTGTCGGTCTCATTATCTATATATTAGTTTTCGGAGCCGAAGGCGGAGCTGTTTGTTGTTTGCCGCCCCCCATTATTTGTTGCCGCCCCCTATTATTTGTTGCCGCACCCCTAGATGGTACTCCGATGTATAAAAAATGATACTTAAACTAAATTAAAAATATTAAAAAATTAAAAAAAAAAAAAGTTGGCCCGATCAAACCCGGGTCAACCTGCCCAGTTGACCGGATCCGACCTGGCCACAACATTGTGGCCGGCCTCATGGGAGAGCCCCTCGAAGAAGAGGTCATTTTCAATGCTATTCAAACCCATAGTATACTAATCTTATTTATGTTATTAATCAAGATAATGATGACCCATGTTTATATTCTTGAAATCAAGAAACAATTCCTTCACCAGCTCTCCTAAAAAAAGTCATGAGATTGGTCTTCATTTGTGATGTATGCAAAATGCAGTGTCAATGGAGAGAGAGAGATTCTAACCTAGAGAGAAAGACAAACAGAAACATGTTTTCTTCTTCATAAAAGATCTGAGTGAATTTGATTACTAATTTATTACAACCTTTTTGAAATTCTGATTGTTTGTTGCTTGTAATTTCTAACAAAGTGTGGTTCCTGCCCATTTTCCTTATAAAATATTGTAGTAGGGAAACCAAGGTCAATCAATGGGTTCCTTCCCTTTAAAAAAGATTTGAATTTTTTATGGATGTTGCTTAATTATTTTCTCACTAACTTTTTTGTAATATAGTTGGAATTCTTGATTTAAGGCAATTAAAAAATTATATCCAAATTGTTAGCTTTTAGGGTGTCATGGAGTAACAACATGAATTATATGCGCTATGCCGTAATCAACGACTTGGTGAGAAATAGTTATTAAATTCAACTCTCACATACATGATAAGATTGACGAGACCACTAGATATTTAATCCTGCTCTATCTTTTTCCTTCATATATATCTTGTAAACAGGAGATGATGAATTGAGGTTTAGTTAAATTTGATATTAATTGTCTATATAGGAGTATAATATTGCCATACATACAGGCACTTAATTTTTATACTTTAATAAAAGATCCAACCTCTTAACAGAATACTTCAACTATTAATAGTTACAATGACATACATGATCGAGCTATATATGCAAAGGAGCAAACAAGTACAGTATGTCCTGTGTCGGAAAGTTAAATATACTAATTTTAATTAGCGTTGTTTTTCAACTCATCATTTGTTGGCAAATATAGTGATGCCGATGCTGCAACTGACTTCGACTATGATTTTTAGGGGCGCCTTCAGAGATACTTGTTTACAAATTATTATATCAATCGTTTTGGTTAAATACTAGCTAGGTTATCTTTTTCACGTTAATTACTTTTCCAAAAAAAAGGTATTCCCGATTATTTTCCTCGAATAACATAATTGCTCCAATATTCTTTTTCAAATTAATCTTAAAATTGTTATTCCACGCTTAATGACAAATTAAAATTACAAGTGAATAGCGTTTGTGAAAGATATAGAAATATGAAAATCAGGTAATGATTAATTTGGTGCATTCTGTTGTTGAAAAATTTATACCTCAACAGGATGAAGTGGTCATATATATATTCTAGAAGATGAAATCGAAGTCAAAGTTAAGTTGGTTGGCATGCAATTTTTCAGTCATTTTTGTGCCTTTTCTACATGTCGAATGTTGCTTCCATCATATGATGAACTATATATAATTATATTATAATTACATACATATTTTATAAGAAGAGATTACATGATTCTGTACTTATTTATTTCATCATAACAATGAACTTCTATTTACGCATATTACAAAGACAAACACGTACGTACTCCCTCCGTCCCAAAATATATAATGTTTTAGCATTTTAATTTGCACAAGAATTAGAAAACATTAATTAACACCAAACATTACAAAAAAAAATAATTCAAAATTAGTTTGGGAAAATTCCGTTGCTAAAACAATTAAGCATAAACAAGCTCATTCTCTTACTAGCTAAGAGAAATAGCAGGAAAAATTCCATTGCTAAACAAGCTTATTTTCCTTGTTGTTTTTCTTAATTTGTGCAATTTAATTTCCTTGTTAAATCCTTGCTAATCCAACTATTTTCCTACAGTGAAAGTATTGTAGAACTCAATTCTTTTTTCACTCCCTAATTAATGATATATATCTTCATATTGGAGTAAATGAAAAAAGATTGTTGGTTGTGTTCTTAAAGAATTTTGAAAGGAAAAAAAGTAAATGAAAGTCATTACATTTATGAGAAAATTGGAAAGCAGAAAAATTAATGAAGAAAGAAAGATTATCCATAATTAAAAGATTAAAACATCTTATATTTTGGAACGGAGGGAGTATATAGTTCTATATAATTCATATTTGAAATAGGAGATGAAGAATACCTTCTGTTTGCTGATTCAATCGACTAAATCATTTTGAGAGACATTGTTAGCATCATAAATTAGCTATCTTACAAGGTTTAAGTTTCCATTATACTTGAATTCACAAAGACTTGAATGCCCCAAAAATCGAACATTTCAACGAAGTTGAAGACAAATCAATACATGTACTTGTTCCTTGAATTTTGCCCTATCATTTCCTCCACACACTTAAACAATTGCAAACCCCAAAAAGCTAATCATTTTTGTATTGCATTTTTGAGAAAGTCTGTCAACTTGTTTGTCAGGTTGTGTACACATCAAAATATTGTATTGGCACTAACTAATCCAAATTACAGTGTGTGTGTGTGGGAGAGAGAGAGTAACCCTAGAAGGGGGATGGGTAAGACTTTTTTGGTTTGTCCCAAGTATCACATCATCATCTCCCTAGCTATAAATTAAGGTCTTCCACTCTGACATTTCTCAATAAACAAAGCAGAAGTTAAGGTTTGAATTTGGTCGATCGAAGAAATAAAATTAAAGATGGGGAGAGCTCCGTGCTGTGACAAAGCCAATGTGAAGAAGGGACCATGGTCTCCTGAAGAAGACTTCAAACTCAAATCATACATCGATGAATACGGCACCGGCAACAATTGGATTGCTCTTCCTCAGAAAATCGGTATGCATTATACATGTGTGTGTCTACTTGTATGGTTTGAGTTTAATTAATGGAATGGTGATGAATTTCAGGTTTGAAGAGATGTGGGAAGAGTTGCAGGCTGAGATGGCTGAATTACTTGAGGCCTAACATCAAGCATGGTGGGTTTACTGAGGAAGAAGACAACATCATTTGCAGCCTCTACATTAGCATAGGCAGCAGGTCTCTCTCTCTCTCTCTTCTTGTCTTTTGCAATTGTCTACAGTTTAATTCTGTTTGAACTAAGATTGGATCAAGATCTCTCATTCATAAATTATGATGCCTAAATCAAAATGGGCCTCTTGTTGTTGTTTCTTTCTCGACAGCACACAAAAACTCGTGTCGGATAATGTATAATATGTAGCCCATATTCAGAGACAGCACAAAATTATGTACATCCATCTTAATTAATCCTCAGTTTGCTTCCTTAGCGATATAGTTTATATCGATTCAATTTTTTTTAACAAATAATTTTTTAAAATTTGAGTAGCCCCTATTGAGAAATGAATTTCGATTCAAACTATTTTTGTACGTTTGTGATGGGGTTGGAAATTATGATCAGGTGGTCCATAATCGCGGCACAGCTGCCTGGGAGGACAGACAACGACATCAAGAACTACTGGAACACGCGGCTGAAGAAGAAACTCCTGGGGCGGCACAGGAAGTCGAGCTCGATCCGAGCGCTGATTCCCGGCCAGGAGGCGGACGCCTTCGATCTGCAAAACCTGAGCAGCTCGGCCCTCGAGAGGCTGCAGCTCCACATGCAGCTGCAGTCCCTCCAAATCTACAACTGGCCCAAACTGCAGGAGAAGCTGATGATCCAAGCCCTCAATCCCCAATTAATCACTACACCTCCTGCAGCTCCCCAACCACACATTCCGATTCTCAATTCGGATCCTCTCATGCTCAACAATAATAACAATCAGATATTATTTGGTGATGATGAGTTGGATTGTTTTAAGGAAATGGGTGTCGTCGGAAGGGAGAATCTTGCGTGGTGGTGTGATGAGTTGGACGTCAAGTCCACGCCGTCGAGCTCGTGGGACTCCACGCCGGTCATGGATCCTTCTCAACAACTCTATGGGGATTATGGTATGGGTTTCAGCATGTGATATCTGAATGAGGATAGGAGTTGAATTTGCTTAGTTCATAAAGGAGGGGGAACTTCGTGTTATCATGTGCTTATTGTATATTTTTGTGAATAAATGTTTTTTTTTTTTTTTCCTTTTCTTAGGGAAAAGTGAATAAATGGTGTGTGTGCATATCATTTATTTTTTTATCGTTTTCCTAGCATTTCTTATAGAAAGACCTTGTAAATTCTTCAAATGAAAAGAAAGACTCTATAAAAACTATTTTTAATGCATGTCGAACCTAATTAGAAACCAATATGGATCATTAATTATTTTATATTCTATCGTTGTTATTGAAAAAGTATCTGCAATACATGAAAATCAATATTAATTCTAACAAAACCAATTTTGATATACTACTTTAAGGCCAATATGCAACTCACCATCATCGTGTATTAAAATTCTAACACAAATATGCATCTTTTCCATGACGGGGAAAGTATATAAAATTGTCTTATATTATAAGAAACATATATTTCTATTCTCACACTAGCTAGGGATGATTTTACAAGATAATTTTTCTATATTAAGTATATATAATATGTAAATAGGCAAATATTTTCGTGTGACTTGCAGCATAGAATGCGACGGGCGTCCACACAATATTTTAAAATATATATTCTATTATTTTCGTGTATTAAACATATCTGCATTGTGGCGCAACATAGCTTGGCCTGGCTTTAAGTGCCAGGATTTTGAGCGCAAGGGGTCGATTCCCAGCAGCATCTTCACAAGAGCTTCATTTTTTTAAATTTTTTTTGTTTCTTTTCGTTTTTTCCTTTTGTTTTTTGATTTTTATGTGTGTTTTTTTTTTCCTTCTCTTTTCTTTGTGGTTTTTTTTTTTTAAATTTTATTTTTCTTTAATTAATTTATATTAATTAAATCCCACTAAAATGTTTCATTTTCTTAGTGCTTTTTTTTTTCTTTTCTTTGTGTTTTAATTTTATTGGCACTTTTAATTATATAATATGACACTCTTAGTGTATTAAAATGAAACTTTTAGTTATATAAAAATGCACTTTAATTATATAATAAAGTACCAATTATTTGTCACTTATATTCTAAGCCATGAGTCGAGCGAGGGGGAGTCGAAGGCGAACCCGGAGCGAGCTCAAAGACAAAATTGTTGCCGGTCTTATTATCTATATATTAATTTTCGAAGACGAAGGCGGAGCCGTTTGTTGTTTGCCACCCTCTATTATTTGTTTGCCGTCCCCCATTATTGTTTTTAGGAGGCACTATTAGTTATTCGAAATGGCACTTGTAGTTATATAAAATGGCACTTTTAGTTTTTCAAATTGACACTCTTTCTATTATTATTTTTAAGGGGACACTATTACTTATTGGAAACCGCACGTATAGTGTTTAAAAATGGCATTTTTAGTGTTTAATGACTAGGGTTAGTATTTAGTGGTTATGGTTTAGTGTTTAGGGGGTTAGGGTTTAGTTTTAGGGGTTATGGTTTAGTGTTTAGGGGTTAGGATTTAGTTTTAGAGGTTAGTGTTTAGAAATGACACTAATAGTTATTCAAATTGACACTGTTACTTATATACAAAGTTGACACTAATAGTTATTCAAATTGACACTAGTAGTTATAAAAATTGGCACTTATAGTGTTTCAAAATAATACGTTTTAGTTTTAAGTGTTTAGGGGTTAGAGTTTTATTTTGGGGGTTAGGGTTTAATGTTTAGGGGTTAGGATTTTAGAAAAATAATAGTGCATTATTTATTATTCGAATTGGCACTAATACTTGTACGAAATGGCACTACCAATTATATAAAATGGCACTACTAACTAGTAATAAAAAATGGCACTTAGAACCTGATGCTCTCCTATTATTTCAAAAAAAAAGTCAACGGCTCGATCAACGATCAACGCGTGCCGTTGATCTGCGACCTATTGCAAAGGATTGTGCCTCATATTTAAATATATTATACATGCATTATATGATTTCCCAACTGGTTTGCAGTAGAGGACAAATATGCTGTACCATCTTGTAATCGGTGGTAAGACTCAGATCTTGCTAATTATTATATATAGATAAATGAATAATTCAAATCTTTAAATATTATTGACTTGTTTTTTATATATTTTTAATCCCTAAAATCATGAGACGTTATTTGCCCTCCATTATTAATGTGTTTTACATTTTTTTGAAGCGAATACTACATAATTATGTCTAAATTTTCACTGTATTGACTTCTTTATTTGAATCTCTCTTGTAGACAAATGTTTCTAAATTTTTAGTACATGGATTCAAATCGTAAATTAGACCTTTGAGCGCTTTATAAATTTTGTTATTTCATAGTATATGTTAATATCATTGATATACTTTGTGACGAAGTATGAGAGTTGGGGTAAGCTCAAGGGCGGGCCCCCCTGCCAAAAATAATACTATTAATAACTTTAAGTTTAAAATTTTATTTATGTTTGATTTTTTTTTAATATCTTAGCACCATTATATTAAGAGAAAATTTTATAATAGTATTAGTTTTCCTTCTATTTTATATTTTTGGTTCCGTCCTTGGATATATCAAAACAATAAAATAGAAACAAATATTATGAATCATATTTTTATCTATGCAGCAAACAAATAAACACACTAATTTCCATGACATATAATTACACAATGTAAAGTCTGTCTATTTGAGAATCAAAATAAAAAAAATTATATGCAAAACCAAAATCAGAACAAGATCAATTAACCATAAATTTTATACGGAAAAGTAAAATTTAATCACATGACAGTTTATATGATATTAACATTAATTTTTTTTAAGAACCAATATTTACAATTTTCTTAAATTATCCATAATCTAGTAGCTTTCTCGCGTGATTTCAACAAAGAATGGATGCTTTTTAGAATGCGAGAGAATTAGGAAAAGTGAAAAGCACAGAGAAAAGTAAAAGGGATTGTTATTATCACACTTCAAAAGTTGATAAAAGAAAACCTTTTTTTTAAGTTCTGGAAACATGGGTCGATCCATTAGAATATTAGAATATTCGAAAAGACAGCTAATAATGGTTACAGCGTATATAATAGTATAAAATTATATGCATGATTAAGAAGCCTAGCGATAATATATATGCAGTCAAATTATGGGGCATTACTTTTCTTTAAAAGCACCAAAGTTTACTTGGAAAAGATGAAATAATTTGATAAATAAGAAAATGAGAAGAGCCAAAGCAGAGATCTTCATCTCTTGTGAAATGTGTGGGAACAAGATTGAGATTGTGTTATCCCACTGTCAGAATAAGACAAACAGCACGATCTTGACTTTTACTATAATGGACAACATGTTATTTAAATATATGTATTTTTAGAAATGAACAAATAATGGAAACATAATTGTACTTGTCCTAATTCGTTCATGAATATGTGGGATCTTCATCATATTTTACACAGGAGTAATTAAAAATGGTGGTAGAAGTTGACCCATTCGATAAAAGAATGAGACATCAATCACACAATACGAGAAGGGAAAAGTAAAAATGTCATGAAATACTACAAAATTGTTAGACCGCAATATAGTAAAATAAGTAGGCATACATTATAGTACATGCGTCCTATATTTTCTGGTTAAATTTTATTTTATTCACCGATAACATATAAAAGTGTTAAATTTGAATGAGAGACAGAGAAATTAAATTATAGGCCTCGTATACGAGACAAAGGAATATGAGTCGGTAATTTTTGTTTCAAATTACATTGCAAGTGGAATTTTTGACGTGAAGATTACATGTGAAAGTTGAAACCACTATTTGTCTGGTGACAGTACATATATTTGTATATATATATATATATATATAGATAAGAGAGATCAGGTAGTAATTGTTTTTTCTTTTTTGAGCCAAAGTCTCTCATAGTAATATTAGAAAACATTTTTTTTATAGAGTCAATTAATTGTATGCAAATGAATACACACGCAAATTAACTTTTCAAGTGTTTGAAATTTAGTACGTCGATTAAGACCCAGGCATCGATTTTTTATTTTTTTAAATCTATATACTATTGAAGCTACAAATTAATTCCCTCGGCCTATATATACTACTATAAAACTTATAATTGCTTTCTGGATCTATCGTGAAACATAGCTGAAATTCTAACTCAACTGCTACAAATTCCTAGTTCAATTTGCCAACTTCTATTACTTTGTTGACGATTATACAATAGTGAATTGGTAACATGGTCCAACAAATTTGAATCACAATTTAGTTTAAAGTTGGGCTGCTTGTCTATTGTTTATACTATTCTATTCGTAGTGTCTTCCCTATCATATAGAGAGGTAAATTTGTGAGTTTTATTGAGTAGCACCTAACAATACCGGCCCATAATCAATCCAAAAAAGATGGTCCAAAAAGATTAAATTCCATCCCAAAAGTACACGCAGTGCTATTGGCCAATTAATTAATTGGGGGCACATGAATTTTTGTGTTACTTTTCTTGTCAAAAATTTATGTGTTCGCTTTTCAAATTCTAACATGCTAATAAATGTGAAAAGAAGATTAAAATAAATTGTATGCGTTTGTTTTCTAGTGATATAGTGTGCATGAATCAATGGTTTCAGATTCGAATATACTGTTAATTAAGGGCATGTTTGGTATAGAATATGAGAATATACAAAATAAATAATGTCGAGATAAAAAATGAAGATAAGATAAAAATTTATCATATCTTGTTGTTTGGTACATAAAATATA
>JAYJMF010000002.1:3124682-3141282 GCA_036873715.1 Salvia sclarea | reverse complement strand
TTTTTGGAAGAATTTTTGTACTACTTTTTAAGGGTTTGATCTTGTAAGAGCTACATTTTTTGTGAGAACGTGAAATGAACGTATAAAATTATTGTTTTTTGAAAAAAATGAAAAACCCGCTGCTCATGAGATTCACACTCGTGTGCATTCATTATCAAAGTTATATATGCCTCTACCAAATACCTATTAAAATTATGCATCCACCTTAGATTTTTAGGATAGAAGGGTGAAAATGATTCTCAATTCTAATTTTTAAAATATGCATATCACGAATATAAATATTTGAAGAGCAACTAAACACGACAATAGCTAATGTTGTATTGAAGAAAGTGGCGCAACGATTTGCTGCGGCATCAAATTAATTAGTGGGCTAGTGGAGTATTAATTAGTGAAAGTGTCACTAGAGAAATCATCTTTAGTTTATAATTTATTCATCAAAGTTTGCAAGATTCGCTATTAAAATAAAAATAAAATTCAGATTACTATATAGATATACTTTGTACGTGAAGCATATATAAACATATAAATTAATTTATTGAACTTGTGATGCTTTGAGATTTGATTGGGGTACTTTCTAAAAGATATTGAATATTCCTCAGTCGTGGACGTTTTGAACTCGAATCATAAAGGCTTTAAAGGGGAAAACCAAACCCAATATTCAATATTCGTTTCGGAAGGGTCACTTTTATAAAGGAAAACCAATAATAATTAAATCTATTTAATTAGTAGATTACTAGTAATATATACGTACCAGTACCACATGCAGTAATGTACACATGCACGATCTAAGCCAAAACCAAACACCAAATAATATCAAATATCATGATCACTTTCCCAATTCACCCGAAAACCAAATTTGCCGATGTTGCCACATTTTTGTGTTGTACTATAATCAGCACACTCTAAACCTATTCAATATCATCACTATATGATGAAGTTAAATAGTCAATTAAATAACTTCGTCGACTATATTAGTGAAGTAAAATATGAAATTAATACTCCTGGTGGAATATATAATGCACAAGAATAATATTGTTAAAAACAATTAATCATCGTATATATATAATACATATCGTTAATTAGACACGAAATCTTGAAATAATTAACCATAGTAAAACTAATTTGGTCGAACTAATTAATTGTGAATGTACATGAGTTGTTTAATCCAAATTCTCTTAGAAAGAGAGAAATGTCAGGGAAACTGATTTGGTAGAGATTGAGGAGGCTCAATGTTTTTTTCTAATGCCAGAGAAGTGTCACTACTTCCACTCCGGAAAGAGGAAGCCCTACTACTAGAGGAGGCCGGAGTTGCCAAGAAAGTTGGTCTCTCCTGCCCAGCCATGATCACAAGAAACTTCTCTTCAACCACCACCGCCGCCGCCTCCTTCTCGCCGCCGTCTGCTTCAACGTCCCTACCTTGGGCGTCGTACTCGTCGTCGCGGCTCCCCTGGAGCTTCCAGTAGGAGCAGCCTAAGACCAAGAGAGCAAAAGCTATGAGCCCTAGCATGGCTGCCAGCGCGCAGAATAGGTACGGCACCGGCGATCTCCATGAAGATGCCGCCACCGATGGTGGTGGCGCCGCCGAGGCCATTTCCTTTTGTAGTATATAAGAGTTCATCTAGATTTGAGTTTTTTTTAATGATAATAGCAAAGAGAAGAAGTAATAGCGGAAGGCCGGCGGTGGTGGTGGAGTGTTGAAATACGTGAGCAGGGAGTCGCCATTTATATAAGGCGAAAAGAGTAAGCGATCGCTAGCTGATCGATGTATGATGGCTTTTGTTTTCTTCTTAATATTGTTTTTGTGTTTTAATTAAAAACCTTGTGATTTTTTTTATTAAAAAAAAAAAAAAACTTATGCAATTGAAGTAATAAGAAAAAAAGAGATACTTGACTATATTAACAAAACTTAGATACCGTAATATAACAGCGTAGTGCGGTGGGACTAATTTGTAGTACTGAGCTATGGATATTATGGAGTTTTCATTTAGTGAACTATATGACACTGCTACATACATAGCCTACATAAGATTTATAAATATCTATTGCTATATGAAAATAAAGAATTCGTGAAACGACAAATTCAAAGAGCATGTTAATTTTGGAAAAAAGTTGTCACGATTTCTTCTATGTACGTAAACTATGATTGGTTTTCTTTGACGCATATATATTAATTAATTATTGATTGGTTAGGACAAATAACAAACATAAGAGAAAACTTTAGTTGTCGTTTCAACTTAACACGTAACACGTTAGTACCTAAAAAGACTGCACCAAATATTTTGTAAACCTTTTGCTTAGTGTTTTCACCACATCCCTCACACACACACACACACACACACATCTTGAGATTATCAAATTAGTCGGTTTAAAAAATCGTCATCTTTCAATTCTAATATAGATCTTTGTATGTTTAAAATTTACACGCCTATTTTTTTCAGAACCAATTTACACGTCTATTTGAAACTTCGTTAATTACATTTTTTTGTTTCTATGTTCTTTCCGAAGGTATTTCGATAGTAATTTACGACAGTATGCAATAGAGAAGGAGACATTCTATTTCCCAAAAAAGAATATGGAAAACAATAAATCCCATCCAGTCATGTTATTAAGATGGAGGCATGTACAGCTTAAATTTTTTCTGAAAATATCAGAATGAGTTGTTATCCAATCATTTGTTTCTTATTTTGCATAATTAAGTGTACCACATATATTGTGACTGTGTAACTACATATATATAATATTTATACGAACCTAAATATTATATGGAATGTATTATTTGATGCGGACCTATTTTCCGCCTTTCAAGAACTCATTTGATAAGATAGAGAAGTAGCAAACATACACGATTAATCACACCACAAAAAGTTATTTGTACGTTTCTTTATTGGCCTCATCTCCCCTTACCTTATTCCATTTTGTATCTTTATCTTCACTGACCAAAAATAGCCAATAAAATACATTGATAGATGTTTATTTATATGCATACAAAATCAATTCTTCGTTTCATTAAATCTTCATTCCTTTTGGCTGGAAAGAATACATTTCGACATGAAATGGAAATCTAAAAAGTAGTTTCCAAATTAACACCTTCCCTCCAAACAATGGATTAGATACAAGGTTAAAAGAGGGAAGGATCTGTACAACAATGAATTGATAAATTTTTTGATCGAATCACCCAGCAAAAGGAAGAAGGCATACAATGGAAGTCGATGCTAGTCTCCCTTGACCATTAGAGATTGGTATTGTACGCGTTTAATCTCCACAAACGTTGAGTAATCCTTGTTCATCGGTTGCTTCCATGGCTCGCCATCTATCTGCATGTACGCCTCCGTCCACTCCCCACCTCTAAGCTCGAATCGAATAGCTGAAGCCTGAGTCATTAGGTTATATAATTAATACACAGTGTCACTAGCCAGTAAAAGATTATGAAAACAATAATATTTTTGTTATCTATTAATATATTCTTGCCATATGCAGAGTGTGAAACAATGATTTGAATCTCAAAATTCAGTGTAAAAGTTGTCATGATTATTACAAAGAACTATATAACGATTTGAAGAAACAATAAAAATATGAATAGAGTTGTTCTGCTACCTGTGTAATGTGTTTTGCAGAAATTAATTCTACCATAACCATTGAAGCATGCCATCCTTGTTTGAAACCGAAAACTTCTAGTAACCCATCATCGGCACTGGCCTCAACGAATCCTCTCTGTAGAACATTAATGAATAGAAACTTGCATCAGCCTATGAGTCGTACTATTGGAGTAATCATCTAGATTGAGTCACTAAATTTGAAGTGTTTGGATAGTATGGTGGAAAAATGAAAGAAAGAGTATAAATAAAATGAAATATTGAACAACAAATATTCAGAAAGGAGTTCCACGCAATGTTCCGAATCAATCAGTTGCACATAAACTCACTTGTATAATACATACAGTATGAACTGCTTGGTATCAACAAGAAACGAGCCAAAAATGTGTAATTGAGTCTCTATCAAATTAACAGAAAACAAGTTATATCATGAGAAGTAATATGTACCTTCTCTAAATAGTCTGGCTTCAAATTGCCCCATGGATTTCTACCACTCCCGTAGCTCGGAAGATTTAGAGCAACAATAGACCTCACACTGAAATCCATGAAAATCACATAAATGAAAAACGCAAGATGAGACTCTATGGTATGATTAATGAGAAGAAATTGATTTTCTATGAATAGTCAAGCAATTAAATCGAACCTGGAGGGGACGTGGACTTGCTCCCAGTCGGAAGAATTAACCTTCTTAGCGTATATCCTCAAAATGTTCTTCAAACTCCTGCAAATTAAAATTAATGCTTGTCCCTTTTAGCCAATGAGTAATATGATTTCTAAAACTTAAGAATATGCATTTTTTATTGATTTCGCTCGTCTTATCAAAAGCAGATCCAAAAAATTGGCACTCAGTTGTGAACGAAACTTCAAGATTATATAATATCAAGTATATTGGTGATGGTATAAAAAAGATTTACATCTTATCGTGCTTCATAATAGGTATTTTATCATGTAACCTTTTCACAAAATTCTAACCTTAAGCCTGGATCACTGCTGCACGGGGTGAAGAACCATCCTTGCTTGCAACTATAACCAGAGTAGATTAACTGCACCCGACAACACAATTTATAGTGTTGAGGAAATTATAGTACTATGAAACTCTATTAGGAATGGCAATGGGGCCGTTAGCATCACCCAAGAAGAAATTCAAGTAAATAATCCACACCTAAAATGTTTAAATGTAATTTTGTTGCACCTACAACTAATGCTAAGAGATGAGTTTGTAAAAGTGATATTTTACATGGGAAGCACATGGTGCACCTTGTTCGAGATAGGACCTTGAGCGAGGTAAGGTTTCTCGTTGCGTAAATGGTGGAAACCGTAAGCAACCTGGGCGTCCATTCCTACATCGAAATAACATAACCAACACTTACAAGTGAACGACACGAACTTAGTTAGCCAACTAGAGAAACTAAATACAAATGCAGACCTATACTGAAATAATTATAGAAGACTCCTTGATAGCAGTTAACCTGCTCCGGCAACTCTCCTTCAACTTCCAATTCCTGTATGAATAAGTTTGAACAAATAAAGAAAAGAAACGACGTTTCATTTAGAAATGAGAGGCGTCTCTTAGTTTTCAATAAGTAGAATGCTTTCATTAGGATAGTCATTTTCCCATCCAAATAGATGTTGCAAACCTTCTTTCAACATAAGAAAAGGTTCACTTTGATCCAATCAATAATCCAATGGAAGCAAATTCCAGACTAAGTAAACGAACCTACTCAAAAGAGTGTCCATGAACAACATATTATTTTCAATGAATTTTGAGAAAATGTAAAATACCTAGTGGAAATAAAGCTATGGAGATATAGATCAATAAACAATAAGAAAATAAAACCATTAGGGTATTAAATTGTATCTAAAGAGATACAAAAGCAGAATATTTGGCCGTATCACAAACTAACATAAAGAGTGTCTGTGGATAACACGAATTCGGGATATATATTAAATATCAAGTGAAAATAAAGGTAAGGAGATGCATAAAAGAGAGGGATTGAAGATTGATCAATAATCATTAACAAAATAAAACTATGAGAAAGTAGTATTCATATCTGCAGAGATAGAGAAACAGATTTTGCTAGTGTGACAAGATCTGTTAACCAAGAAGTGTCATAAACTTTACTGGCTAGAAAGCAAAACTCAGTTCAGAGTGAAAACAAACTTCAGCAACAAACCTCATCAAGTGGAGTGTCTTCTGTTGGTTTGAGAGAGTATGGTATTTCCAACTCTTCACCGGCTGGTTTGGATATCAAAATATGCCAACTACACAAAGGGTTACCATATTAACAACCAAGTCAATATCGCTAAAACAATAGAAAAAAAAACAAAAACAAAAAAAAACAAAATAAGATGACTATGACAAGACGTGCCCAAGTAAAATAAATGTTCAATATATGCATAAATACACTCTTCAATCATGAAAAGAAATACCCAGCCTCTAAAACATGACATATACACACACAGACAACCAAAGGCACATGAAGAGAATACAAACCAACACATTATAATATATGACAAAACTTTCAAAAACGAAAAAAGTAAGTACTTGGATTCAGAAACTAGGAGGCAATTTCTATGAATTCAGATCATTAACTTCAATTATATGAAAGATATACAAGGTTTGCAAATTGAAGACCTCACCTATCCAGGCGAGCAATGGGACCTTGGGTAACCTTGTCGAGAGTTCTTTTAACGGCTGATTTCCAATTAAAGGGAAACGAGCCACCCTGGAAAGAGAATATATGAGATAAGCTCGTAGAACATTAGACAGAAAGTGTGGCAAGTCAATGAAGATGAAAGATTACCCAACCAAAACTCCTTGACAAGTCATTTCCAGTGCCGAGTGGAATGATTCCAGTCGGTGGAAGCGGCAGTCTGAGTTGACCATTGAGTTCTCCAACGCAACCGAGGACCCAGCCAACGGTTCCATCACCTCCTGCTACCTATCAAGAACCATATTCAGAAAGGCTCTCGGTGTAAATTCAGCGTAAGCAGAACAATCAAATATGCTTATCTTGTAAACGAATATGATAATCGAGAAATTAACAGAAATACAACATAGGAAATATACCACAATTCTGAGGTTATCACGGATATGTTTGGCACAATGGTCACCGAGAGTGGTAAACTTTTCCAAGCAAGACAATCCATACTGAACAAACTCATGAGGCTTCACTGATGAAAGATCAAAAACCTGAGCATTGACAAGAAACAGAGAAACATTACACCTCGAATTGCCATTAGGACTTGAATCATGATATAAAAAATATATAATCACTTATCTACAAATTGATCCGTGACAAATATTACTAAAAAGTCAAACAATCTAATTTCTTACTAAATTTGAAATCTTTAAACCTAAGCTCTATGACCTGCACTCCAGCATATGGCATATACTGCAATATTTAGCGGATCTTTCATTATGCTTATTTTCAAACTTTATTGCAGAGAAAAATATACCAAGCTTTAAAAATTGATTTCTTCAACTATGGCTTGAGAAGTGGCATCAAAGGACATTGATTACAAATCAAATAGACTGAGATGGCCAACATCGAACTGCTATAACCAATTTTACGATCAGTTCAAACACAGATGAGCATTAAGAAAGGCCAAGATATATCGCAGTCATATGCTATCAAACACCTTCTTTACTCTTTTGACAATGGTCCACAGTGTTAAAATCTATTGTTTCCATATAAATTAACGAGTGGGTATATCCAATACCATCAATCAAAATTCTTATAGTAGATACATTTCGTATTTCTCATTATCAGATCAGATATACAAGAGGAAAAAGTTGGGCCCATAACATGGAAACCGAACTATACTCACTCACTTATGCAAAACAGAGTTATATGAGAGGTATAAACTGAAATACTTCAGATTTCTGCAAAATTTATCATCCCCACAATAAAGATAAGTCAGCCCCATTGAAATTCAGAAAGAGAAAATATAATAATATAATAATACCTAAGTCTGTCCTAGGTAGGTAGTACACAAGATGAAGTGTATATAAGTATATATAGATGTAGCAATTGAAAAAGAGAGGCAACTAATATAAAGAGAGCCCAAAATGTGACGTAGTGTAACCCTGATGAATGCAGAGAGTGAGAGACAGGCATAATTGATAAAAATGCGAGGTGAATGGTACCTGCTCCTCGCTCATGAGATCCTGAAGGCGGGCCTTGAGCTCGGGGCCATGGCGGCCGCCACTCTTAGGGTTGATGAACACGACGAGAGGGCACTCGGGCGGCTCCTCGGGCTCGGCTTCCTTGGCCTTGGCGGACTCGTAGAGCTGGAGCACGACGGCGGCGTCGGCGTCCTTGGCCCGGATCGCCTCCATCACGGCCACCCTCACGTACTCCGGCATCGTGATCCTCCGCTTCAGCTCCTCCCGAGGGATTCGAACGCCGGAAATCGTGCAGCCGCGTATCGAGTCGATCATCGACGACGACCGCGGCGTCGCGGAGCTCCGGCTCGGCGTTCCTGGAGCCTCCATTCCGCGAGCGCTCTCTTCCTAATTCCGACGATTCCTTTCGCGGTGTTTTTGGGGCTTATCAGATTGGGTTTGGGGATTGGCTCAAACTTAACCGTTTAACGCCCACAAAAGGACTACACAACATAAACCCATTTTATTTTCAAAATTGAAATACTACTTCTCCAATTTTAAATACTGTATATTTATCTTCGATCTGCCTCAATTTTTTTTATAGGAGTATTAATTAATGCACGTTATTATGTCAGATATGTATAATTCAAAAATAATAGGAAAGAAAAGATTCCAAGTGTGGAAAATGAGTATGATGCCTGCTTTGCTGTGCTACACTATCTGGCAAGGTTTTCTTTATTTGTGGAAAGTGTGGATATGTTGTGTTGTGAATATTTGCTATACAAGGAAAGAATATTATTGGTTTTTTTATTTGCCCACTTTAATTATCACACATTACTACATTAGTGTTTTTGTTCAACTTTGAGGTTGTCTTGACCCACTTTCGAGAGTAACGTGGAGTTGGTATAATTTTGTGTTTATCTGTCTTCAATCAAACTCACATGCAAACCAATCACCTTACCTTTATGCAATAGTAGTAAGGTTCAAACCATATTCTCATTCTCTATTTTCTTTTCATATTTTAAAGTGTATTTTATCAATATGTATTATATACAGGAGTATAAGATGGGATTGGGGTAAAACTAGAAACTGTGAACCTAGAATAATAACAAAACGATTTCTCCAATGAGTGTTTGATCAGCAACATCACTTACTATCAAAACGACAACCACATCTTGTTACAAGTTTACAACATAAAAGCTATGCTCTTAGACTGCTCATCTCATTGCAACAAAAATACTATGCTCTAAGATTGCTACATTGTCTAGTCAAAATAGCTACAATTCTGCAACAGCACTTAAATTTTCACCGGCACCCGGCAAGTGAAATGGAAAGGAAGCCTTCTCAACGACAACGTTAGCATTGGAATCAATTTTGTACGAAATGTCGAGGCCCTCCAACATAAGGTGATAAACCACAACCACGTTGCTCAAATTTTGCTCACCTCCACTCTCACAAGCTTCGTCATCTTGCCAACTCTCCACCTCCACCTTCGGACCACCACACACCGTATTTTCAACATCATCACCATCTCTTCCGCCCTTCGTCTCAAGACTCTCAACCGGGGTTTGATGAGGACGGCTTCGTTGGGACACTGATCTTATGTCCCATGAGAGAACCTGCCTTATCAATGACAGGAATTCGTCTGGAGAAGAATATAGCGACTTCTTTTCCTGCAAATCTTGAAATATTAGTCATATTTCACATATTTAGCAATGAAATGGCAATACTAAGTTGAATCCCATTCAATTTTCAGGTCTTACCATGCGTAACCAACAATCTGCAAGACTTGAAGAGAAGTCTTTGGAGAAATTTACAGAAGTTATTGCTAGCACATTGTCCATCTATGAAAAAATTTGAACTTCATAAATTTGAAACCACAGTAATGTTCAAAAAAACATTCACCTTTACGACAAAACCCAAGAACATACTCATCTAGAACAAATATTATACTCTTACCTTCACCCAATCGGGAACTATTGCTCCACCAATGTTGTCACAGTATGGCAGATATGGTTTGATG
The DNA here is from genome assembly GCA_036873715.1 of Salvia sclarea. Classification (NCBI taxonomy): domain Eukaryota; kingdom Viridiplantae; phylum Streptophyta; class Magnoliopsida; order Lamiales; family Lamiaceae; genus Salvia; species Salvia sclarea. The sequence continues at coordinate 3,131,558 of JAYJMF010000002.1, read as the reverse complement.
TCGAGGACAGGCTGCGAGAGAATTCAAAATATATTAGGCTGTTTACACATGTGGAGTAATAACGTATATGCTAGTTTGATAAGGCAAATCCCAAACAAGAAACGAAAATCTAAATGGTCTAATGGATCACTTACAGTACCATCAACCAGATCCACGCCAGAGAGTAACACCGTACGCTGATGCACAGCCTCAACCTAGAAACAGAAGAAGTGCATCCGCATAAATTCTAAGTTTAGAAAGGGGTATGGAATTCTCATGTTTCAGAATTAACATTTCTATAATCTAAGACTCCAGTGCTTTCCCAGCAAGATATTTTTCTTTGAGCAAATAATCGATACCTTTGCCACAGTTAGTCCAATTGGGCATGGGCGATGAGGAGATCGCGTAGCAAAGACTCCAATTCTTTCTCCTTTCAGCCTCGGCACTCTTACCTATTTTCATAGGTCAACTTTCTTAGGTCACATATTAATGTCCAAGAAGCTAAAAAGACAAAGATAAGATAATAAACCTTTGCTTTAAATTTTGATTGAGATGGATGCTTCCACAGCTTTTCAATATCCGTATTTAGATGAAAGACGTATATTATCCAGCAATGAGAGTAGCCTTCGAGGCCATCGAGAGCTGCTTGAGGAACCCGAGCAGGATCAAACATTAACGATGCTTTTGCAAGAGGTACAAGCAAAGGCTGTCTTGGAGTTCCATTCCTGTACAGCAGCCAACAGGGGTAGAAGGTGAAAATCTATTACACCCGAGAAAAAGTGCTAACCCTACTGATTTATAAGATTACCGTGTAGAGAAACATGAGCGGACTACTCCAATAGGTGCCATGGGATATGAAGTCGATTCAACCTTGTCATAATTAGACTTGCTTAATGCTTCCCTCAACGCCTGTAAAAGATCAAATTAGTTATGTATCAGCAAACGATGCCACAGGAATATAATGCAGTTCACCTCACGAAGCACCATCATTATGCAAATTGCACAGCATTAAGCAGCACAAATTTTGAAATTCACCTTGACTCGCTGACCAGCTCATCAATTCGACCGGTACTTAATCGAGCTTTTGCTCAGCAACACCAAGCTCGATGCAATCCTTATCGAGTTTGCCATTAATAGTTAACAACATACAAATGGAGCTACTCAGCCAAATGTTTCAACTACATAAGTGATTTACAAGTTTATTGGGTGAAATTCGTGTTCGAGGAAGATATATAAAATGCAGAACAATCCCACACAGACGCACAGAGAGAGAGAGGGAAGTTGCTAGCTCCAAAACTAAAACACATATTTGTGAAATCGAGAGAGGGAAGGAAGACCGAACCTTCTGAGCCCTAATCCTGCCTTGTCTTTCAGCAGCACACTTCTGCAGAGCTCCCTTTAAGGAAGCTTCAAGCTCATGGATTTTCTCGGTGCCTTGAAAATCCGGGTTTGATTTCTTCCGCCATAAATAAACTGCAGCACTCACAAATATCAAAACACACAAACACTTATGGAGGAATGGAGATTTGACAGTGGGATGACAGGGCTTACGGGAAGCGATGGAAACAGACAGAGTAGCCAATGCAAAACTCAGTGAGAGAGCGATCCATTGCGATTTCTCGCCGCCGCCGCCCATCGGTGCCTCTGCCTCTGCTCCCAACAATTCAAAACATGAATCAACAAATACTCTAAAAATACATTTTATTTTAAACCCAAAATCAAATTATTTAATACTCCTACTACTGTTACTCACCCATTTCATGTACAATGTTGATTTAATTTGGGCCCATATCTTGTTCAGCCCACTGGGCTAGTCTTTTAGTTTGGGCCTCAGGGTTGTGAAATTACAGTATTAGGTCACATTTAATTGCTGAAATTTTCTCATGGCTTTCTTCCTTTCTGTTCACCACGACCAAGAGGTCGTCTTACATATTTGTTATTTTATTATATAGTTGTGAGTTTGAATTCAAATTTTAATATTGATACGTAAAAAGAATGTATTAAAACTTAACTCATCGCACGCAAAGGCTTGTGTCCTAGGCGACCAAATTTTAGCATTGGTGGACTATTTGCAACACTATGGTAATTATAGTACTATCATTCTAAAAGTTGGACTCCAACTGTAGGAGAGAAATCGAAGAGATTTAAGTTTAACTGGTTACAAGCCACCTTCAATTATCATGTGTTTATTAAAGAACAACGATTAGTTCATTTTGAATTTACCAAATAAATTCAATTTAAATTTATTTCCAATTTCAGTGGTTCAGCTCCAAATTTAAATTGCACTTTATTATTGGCCGGCAACTATTTGACTTGACTAGGAAAAAAAACAAAAATAATTGAGAGGAAGTCAATGGTAGTATCAAATTCAGAATAAATCTTTGCCAAACTCAAAGAGGATTAATTAAACATGAAAAAGTAAGAATCTAGAACTGTTGACTAGTATTGAACTAAGTGATAATATATAAATTAACTAGGTTCTAAATCTTAGTCAACCGAGAATATTACATTGTATATAGTACAAGGATCTCGATCGATTTGGTTAGTCCCCCTATAATTCTATGAATCATTTTAGAAAAAATAAATCATAATAAAAAAAGAGTAATATTAATTTGATAGATAATATTTCAATGTAGACTTGTTTAACTCAGTGTAATATTCTTTGCATATTGTTATTAAAATGCCTTTACGGATTTTTCACTTAATATTCTTCATTGAGTTTTTTAGAGCCCATCATTTTACGTGACTTGCAGGAGCATTCGCATATGCAATTTATGTAGATAATAAAAAGGAAATATGACGGATTAACAATAAATATTATGGAAATTAATACAAAATAGACATTTTTCGTTTGTTCTTGTCCGAGTTTCGGTCCAGAATTTAAGATTTGGAATTAGAGTCAACCGTCAACTTAGTGTAACATTAGACATGCAGGTTTTCACTTTTAGCATTAAATGAAACCTTTTCTTCTCCTGTATCCTTTCTTTAAGTTCCATCAATTCGGATTTTTAAATTTTGTTTTGAAAAAAATGTACATAAATCAATAACTCACATGTTGCGAGCTATAACACCATCTGAAAAATCGGTCGAATTAAAAATCATAACGTTATATTTCTGATTCTGTAATTCATACTATCTACAAAATCACTAACTTTTAGCCGAAATATAAAGGGATAATAGCCGCTAAATACACGAATTTTGACCGGATTTTGGAATTGTACATGAGCTTTAATTTCTTCCTCAAAAATCACAATACACGAACTTTGGATTTTTCTTAATTTTTCCATGATGAAGAATTCCGGCGAAATCGAAGTTGAGTTGGCTGCCGGATATTCAATTAAGTTCGTCGGATGTTGGATGAAACGACGTAATTTCAATTAAGTTCGTCGGACGTTTTGTCCACATAGGATATCCGACAGCCAACTCACCTTTGATTTTGCCAGAATTGTTCATCGTGAGAAAATTAAGAAAAATCCAAAGTTCATGTATTGTGAGGAAAAAATTAAAGCTCATGTGCAATTCCAAAATTCAATCAAAATTCGTGTATTTAACGGCAATTAATCCAAATATAAATATGTAATAAATGGTGGGTTTGGAGTATTTCTTAATTTGGTTGATTAGTTATAGTCAGGCTAACAAATTACTTTTAATACATAAAATAACTTTACACCCTCATTGTGACCGAACATCACAGCCTAGATATATAAATACGGAGGTAACATATTATGATAAAATAATACGTAACTCTAGAAATAACTTTGATTGCATAATGTTTTAGGGATAGGACGAATTTTGGGAAATGTACGCATATGTAAGTAAGATAATGACAAAATTCGCCCTAGAATTATTAGCTAAAGTTTGTTGAAGTTTAGGTTTAAGTTGAGCCTATTTATATATTTCCACCAAATAAATTCCACTTTTGAAAATTTATGTAGTGATTTATATATCTCTTTTAATTTTCATTTCTTGCACTTCTCCATTTATGAGGAGAAAGTATTTGCTTAAAATTGAATAAAAGGGAAATAAGTGAAATTATTATCGTACACAAAAACTCAGAGAAATGCACCTTTGCACGAGCCCCCAAAAAAAAGTGCGACATAAAACAGACATTCATTGCAATTTGCACGCATGCATGTTTGATGTTTCAATATTTCATGCATGTTTTGATTCAACTTTTGGGCCTGCTTTAGGTGTCCCTCCAACTTTGCGTATTTCTCTTTCAAATTCAGACAAAATACACTTAACGTCAATCTAACGAGATATGATTTTATAATGTTACTTCATTATAATTCTTTGGTACCATTTCTTGATAACATGTTGGTATGTATATATAATAGGACTATTGTTTACTAAATACATTAACTTTCTGTTCATTTTAGTTTTGTACATAATTTTCAAGAATTGTCAAAAAAAAAATAAAGAAACTTTGATGTATTTTGGTTTTGAATTTTGAAAATTGTCAAAAAAATACACAAACTTAGACAAAATTGGTTTCCATATATAATTTGAGTATATATGGGTCAAAATTGAATCCGACATGACAATTTGTGTGGCACTACTTCATGAAAACGACGTTGTTTGATTATGTAATACGGATCCTAAATGATCCTTTCCTCAAGGGCCGCGAGATTCTGAAACAGGGGGAGAAGAGGAATGATCGGCGAATATTATGAAGATGATACAAGTGGAGCCAATCAAATACAAAAAATTGAATTTCGCAAACGATGGTTTGATTGCCATCATATTCTTGGTCAACGACTCAACCTATTTTAGTAACGTTGGGGATTTTTTGCGAAAAATATAATAAGTGTTTATAATATAAAAATATAATAATAAGTGTTTAGGAATCTATTTGATACTTTCTCTTATTTTAAGTGAATGAGAAAGAATACTCATGATTTTGTGCTTTCTAGGATTTGAAGTCTGTTGAAGATTTCAAATTAAAGCTGAAGTTTAATTGGGAGAAAAGCATCATATCATGAGTTTGTATATTTTATGTTGAATTGAAACGATCAAGAAGTAAAACTTAAGCTTATCGAGTATAAATTAAAGGAGGATATAATTTCCTAGCGAAGACGGAATATATTGCATGACATATACATACACATCATGATACATGTAAATATACAGAGAGAATTTACATAAAAGTAAATACGAAAAAAAACATAGGAGTAAATGTTGAAGTGCTTGGATATAGGGAGAACTAAAATTTTATAAATGAACGGATAAAATTATATTTTTAAAACAAATTTAGATGTCCGGAACTATATCTTTACATATAAAAATGAGGAAAATATAAATTACAGTATAAATATAATAATATAAAAAATCTCGGGCAGCCGCCGAGACTTGCCCGGGTTTAGATCCACCCCCAGCTTGGTCATCGAGGAAAAGTGCATATTAAAATCCATAACATAAATATTCATATCCTTGTCACTTATTACTCCTCCGTTTATGAATCATTTGCCACCTTTCAATTAGCACAAGTTTTAGTATAATTTAATTGGTTGGATGTGTTGCGGGTGGAATAAAGGTTGAACTTTTGATTAATAACATTGTATTTTTTTTAGAATTACAAGTAGTACATTCATATTATATCATAACAATTTTAAAACCTAGCACCACCGCGGGTGGGGAACAGTACATTGTACAAAGGCGGAACAATTATATGCACGTATACGGGTCCATTACAAAGGAGTAACAATTACACACTTAAAGGTGGAAAAATACTCGCACACAAGCGAGATTTGAATCTATAACCTCACAAAAGAGAGTCTTTGGGGGTGCCTCAGTTTAATTGTTTGAGCTAGGCCTACTCGTTATTATTATTATTATTATTATTGTTATTATTATTATTATTATTATTATGTTCGTATGTGGTTTAAATCAAATTAATGTATGTCCGTCCGTGCACGCACAATGGATGCAAGGGGTACTATTGGTTTTTTTTTTTATATTTTTATTATTTATATAATTTAAAATATTTTTATTATTATTTTAGACTATTTTTTAAATTTTCTAAAATTTCCTAAAAGGAAGTAGCCAGCAATAGTGAAACGGGGATGGAGTAATTAAGTAAACATCTGATTATGCTTTTGAACAGCAACAAGTGTCATCAACAGTCAAATGGGAATTAGAGAGGGAGTGTGCACTATAAATACAAAAGGAGTGACATAATATTATATGATTTTCATACAGATCTATATATGATATAAATTATTTAGACTTAATCAACTAAGAAATAAATTTGATCGAAACTACAAACATTCTTTTAAGAGGAAACCACGCACAAATCAATAAAAGTGAAATGCTTTTCTAATTCTGATATTACACCCAATAATTAGTTAACACTAAGCACCATTAGATAAATATGGAGTATCATTCTTAGCTTGTTTATTTCTGCAGAAGCAATGGGCCCATAAAAGGATTTGTCCCAACTTTTAAAAACATAATCTAAACACAACCCCATTTTACTTTTAAATATTAGCTAGACAGCAAATTAACATTGTTTTAAGTGTCCAAACTTTTGCCCCTCTAATTTTAAACATATGCTGTAATAGTAACAAATTATTTTTGATAAAAGCCCCGTGAATTAAAGTTGAATGCTTGTGTGTAAAGCATATCTGATAGTAGTACTCATGATGTGCCAGATTTTCACCCCCAATTAGTGGAGGAAAATAACCTCATTTTCTCCCTCTCTTTTTCTATATATGAGAATTTTTTATTTATATACGTATATGTATATAGGGGTGGGCTAAAATAAAATCCTTCCTAAAATAAGAACTACGAACCAATTGCAAATCACAATGTACATAATTGTAAATATCATTATACACATTTGCAAATAACATATACTACTACATTCTCGTTGCAAATATCACTCTACACATTTGCAAA
>JAYJMF010000002.1:3108749-3124582 GCA_036873715.1 Salvia sclarea | reverse complement strand
GAATAGGACCAGTTGTCACAAAAATAAAATATTTTGTCGAATAAAATAATTAAAATTATTTACTGTATAAGTATTATATTTCAATTGATTGTAATAATAATTAGAATAATAGTAATAATAATAATAATAATAATAATAATAATAATAATAATAATATCTTATTATTATTATTATTATTATTATTATTATTATTATTATTATTATTTTTGCATATTCGACATGGGACTCTTTGTAGTATTTGGAGAAGAAGAAAAGAATTGTGGGCTTGTAGGTCTTGTAAATGTGAAATTATGTGTTTATATATGTGAGTTGTAATTGGGGTTGTATTAAGGTGTTAAATAAGGAAAATATGATGTGTCATTATAGGGGAGAATGGGGGACTGATTTGGAGGGTTTGGCCCCAAATCCTATAATATAGAAGATTATTATTATTATTATTATTATTATTATTATTATTATTATTATTATATTAACAAATTTTGAGATTTGAATGGCTTAAGTGCAGTTTCCCCCGTAATATAACTCATTTATCGCCTAAAAAATGTCGATTCAATCGCATTTACCCTCTGGGATATATATTATCAAATATAGATCATTGGTGAAGTGAAATAAGTATCGGAAATTTGATGCCCATAATTTTCCTACTTTTATATCGTTTATTGAAGAAGAACCAATATATTCTGGTAATCCTACAAAATATTATACCGAATACGGACACAGACTCTGTCCCCGTGTGTGTAATTTAATAGGATGGGCCGAATTTAGTTAGTGAGTCTAGACAACGGCTCTCTCTTATTGGGCTCCCTTTCTTATCATTCAAATTGAAAGGTTGCATTAATATTAAATTCTTCTGTAATATCCAACTGCATATGATTAGATATCTATTATGAAAAGTAAGAATGGATCATAGCCATTTAAATAACTAAATCTAATGATTTAGATTGTTTCTAAATAAATAAATAAAAATCACGCATGCACAAATGTAAATTACGCATGCACAACTCAATAAATTTCATGAACAAGAAATTCCCGTGAAAGAACACTGGGTACAAATCTTGAAGGGGGTGAAATGTCGCTCTTCTCATGTTCGTTGATTTTATGCACTTATTCATCGATTTTATGCTCTTCTTCGTCATTCTCATTTTTCACAAAAAAATCAATTCTCATTAGAGACCACCCAACTGCATACATACCAAAAAAAAAAAATCATCTCTTTCGTATCACTCAAACTTCTCGAGTTGGAGAACAACAAATTCAACCAACATAATAATTAAGTTGTTTTCTTTTCAACAAACATGCAACTGTCTTATCCACTTTTTTGGTCAATCTACCCACAAAAAATAATTTTATGTGTCCATTTAAGGTGTTTATTATAGAGGATTAGTCTATCAATTTTTTTATTTTTATTTTTATTATCATTTAGATGGCTTAGTTTGAGATATCTCAATGTCCTAATTTCTACAGTTTTGAGCTATCTTGTTTGATTCATAATTTCATATCCCATTGGAAGGAAGGAGATTGGAAAAATCATAGTGACGAGAATAAATATGTTCAATCATACATATTATCAATTTTAAATAGTAAATATCCCGGATAACTTTCATAATATCCAAGTATATTACAGAGTAATGTTCTTTGAAATCATATATCTCACTCCTATAAAAAATAGAGAGAGAGAAAACTATAATACCAAATAATATTTGTTGCATTCTAATTTTACAATACAATGCAAAAGGCTACCTTGCAACACACTTGTGATGATGCGAACTATGTATTTTAACCACACAAAAAAAAGGAAATTGATAATCAACCGAAATTTAGAATTTCCAGTGAATGAGGATAGACTGACCAATCCCCAAGATGCTCTTTAAAAGAATATGCTCTTTAAAAGAATACCCAAGACCTAATGTGTTTAATCCAAAATATACTCAAAATTAGATCCTTTAGTTACGTCTAACCCAAAATTTACTAAAATTATTTACTCAATGTAAAGTCAGATTTATTGAACTTTAAAGTCCACTTCACTTAATTGACATTTCATTCAAATTTGATTCCTAAATAATAAAGTTAGGTCCCTCTCTCTCACCCATTCATTCGGGTCCAATCTATATTCTCCTCTTCCAATTTAAAAGGCATTACACTAATCAATTACTGACTAATAAAATTAAAGTGAGGTCTTTCGCTCAAAGAAAAAAAAAGTTAGCCACTTAACAAAATTAAGTTTTATAGAGCACATTCAAATTTGAATTTATCCAACACCAAATTTTACATATATCGTCAAAATTGGAAAAATATATGGTAGAATTTAGATGACCTTTCCCTCCTTTATCCCTAAAGAATGGATCACCTCCTCCTTTAGCAGTAAAAGGAAGAGATTACCTGAAAAAATAAAGAGTAGAAGAGGGAAGAGCCTATTTCATTTCGAAAATGAAATATGGATACATTATTTAAATAAAAAAAAGTAGTAAAATAATATTTTATTTATGTCAAAAGAAGTAAAGTGGGGGAAAAGTGGGAAATGACATTAGATACCCTACTAGTGGCCAAAAGAGAAAATAATACTAGTATTAAATTTATAGGTGTGGAGTAAAAAGAGAGGAGGTGCAGAGTTGTACCCTTTATTGCTTTACGATTTTGCCCTCACAAATTGGCTTTATACTCTGAGAAATGAGAATAGCCACTTGGAATTGCAGGTGGGAAGAATCAATTCCATCCAATGGGATTTGGAATGGAAGAATAAACGCACTCCAACAAAGATTTTCATTTCCAATTTCCCATAAATTTTGTCTACTAGATTTCGTTAACCTCAAATTCTAACAATATACTATGTGGTTATCATGATCTATCCTAATAATTTTATTGTTATCTTTTCTTATATAAGTTTAATTCTATCATCACGTATATGCGACATTAATCAAAAGCAAATCAAGTTATGATTTACAAATTGGGAACTCGTCTCAATCATATAATAGGATGCTCTGATGATTGATAAAGGCATCAACAATTTGGAATTGGTATATGTATTTCGGAAGAAGAATATTTGGGATTTAACTTTTTAAATTGAAAAGTCAACCTCAGAAAACGGATAAGCGTAAATTATCCATATACACTGCAATTATTATGCAGATTATCTAAGCTATTAATAGATAAATGATTATTTGTGCTAGTAGTTTTTGTATCTTATAGATTAAAAAAGAGGTTTATGTATACTATGAGTCTATGATGCTGAATTTTTTCATATATTTATTTATTAAAAGAATTCCCCTCAAACACTCACGACATTATTCAGATTACAGAGTTAGTGGATATTACTGACTCTAGAATTATAGTATCACTTGTAAGAAGCAATTGAGTTGGACGTTGACATTCATCAAAATAAAATAAACATTATTACGTGTAACGCAATTTAGAGACAATATTAAATATATATAGTAGTAGAGTATTTACTATAGTCTATAGCTAGTGTGCATGCTTTGAGGCTTTGAGTGGTACAAATATTCTATTTTTGTTGTACAAATTAGTGCATTTCTCATGCATCCAGTTTTTACTTTATATACATAACCTAACAAAGCAAAGAAATGGAGAACATGGCCATATCATATCATTCCCAATCTTGACATTCTTGTTTTATTACAAAGCTTTTTCACGTTCACCAATACAATCATTAAATTCCGTGACCAAAATTATAAAAATAGACACGTGAAACCCCTATCTTGAAGATGATAATATTATCAAAGTAGCAACTATTAATTCTATATCTACACATGAACATTAAAACTAACATATATAGTGTCATATTTATGTATTTTTCAAAAATAAACTAAGTGTGATGTATGGTGGGACTTATATTAATCCAACACGTACACATGTGTGTTTTCACCTTTCAGATTTGAAGTTTAGTTCGAGCTCTGACCTTAATCCATTGCCCGTTTTATCTTCTTTGGCTTTAGATTCAATTCTGAGCTTTTATTAAGAATATATGAAGTCTGATTATTCATCAGGTCTAAGAATGAGCTTCGCAAGAGCTGATTTCAACTTTGATTTCTTGCATTAAGGCGTTTATGGACTTAGCCCTATAAGAATAGCATATAATCACCCTCATCATACTTCAACTAAAAATCTTCAATTCAACGATTTTATTAATTACTTTAATTCATCTTTCGCAACAGACGAATATGATTAATCTTTGATTATACTGTAAACTTAATTGGGCATGGATCTTGAACTTCATAAATTTCACATTATAAAATAAAATAAATCAAAAATACTAACCTTGATAAGCCATAGTATATTCTCGTGTTCGACAGCGGTCGAAGAAATTGGTTTCTCTCCCCTAACCGTTCCTTAGCACAGAGCGTATGCGAGATGATAGACTGTGTTTTTCTATTATCGGTGGTGAGAGGACCAGTTTCTGATATAGTCACATTTAAACACGTACGTTCTATCAACATGATAGATATCAAAACCCTAGTGTGATCAAACTTGCCCAACAAATAATAATTATTTAAATCAAATAATTAAGATATTAAATAATATCTTAACCAAATATAATTTATATGACACGTTGGCCACATAAAATCTTACATATACTTCATAGCTAACCAAGGCTCCTTCTAATATCGAAATAATCTAAAGTGTGTTACATTCCTTTAGAATTTCATAATAAAGTATTCGTTTCTAAATGTAAATTGTAGTTATTCTTTAGTAATAAGGTATTCGATCCCATTTTGATTTTCCAAGTAATGGTTATTTACTATCATACCTAGCCAAGTCAATGTAATAAACATAAATATATAGGAGAAAGAAAATAGTAGTAGTAATAATTATGAGGGGTTGGCATAGTGAAGTCTAATCTGCAAAACTATAGGCTAGCAAAGGGAACAAAAGAGAGTGCTAGCTGCATCTGGCGTTTAGCTTCTCGTATCAACCTTATTTTTTATCCTTTTACCTTTCTTGTAAATGCCTATTCTTCTCTCATGTTGTGCCTACAACAAGCAATCTTTTCTTCTCTTTCTTCATCAATGAGAGGGAGAATGAGGGTATTGAGCACATTTCATGTCAATTGGAATGACAGTTATAGCAACACCAACACTGACTCATTCTCATTATTTATTTATTTATTTAATTATGATATCTAAAAGCGTTACTTATTAAGTTCCAAAAACAAATTCAGGTTATTCAATCAGTTTGAATGGTAGGTAAAATCACTAGAAGCATTATGCGACATGATTAATTATGTACGTTTAAGTTACGGGTATAATTCAATTGAAGCAAATAACATTAGTTGTTGAACTATTTGAATATTCGTATTCACACTTGACTCAAAATGGATGTTTCATTTATTTAAAAATCGAGTATTTCGATTATATTTCTTTGTATACTACTAACTACATATGTCTTCTCTTCTCTTCTATAAAGAAACATAAAATATATTTAAATCTTGAAAGCTCTATATTTGAGAACATCAAATGCCCTAAACAATGTGTCTAGTCACAAAAATGTCTTAAACTACTGATAATATCAATTAAATACCTCAATTATTGACGTTGTAACAAAAATGTACCGACTAACAATTTTCGTTGACATAACACTGATTTCTCTTTTATTTATTTATTTTAAAGTAATAAATATTGACTCGACAAAATGATGTTTTGCACTAGAATTTTAAAAATTATGCAATTCCATAATTTTAAGAACTTTGTTGCTAATTTCGTTCAAGAAGTTGTTCATTCGTTAATTATAGTGGACTGCTAGAAACGGTCGTTGATTTCATTTAGTTGGGATTTGTTCGTTCTTGATTAGGGTTCTCCATCGAATCCTAGATTACAATTGTTAATTATGAACTTTTTTTCACTTGTGTTGAATAAATTTAATTCCTTTTTGTTTGAAATAAGGCGTTAGTGTCCCGTCAACAATGTCGCTATTCATGACATATTTGTTACAGTTTTGATAGTTCGAGACTTTAATTGTTTAGGACATGCATTTTTATTACAAGCTGAATAATTTAGGTTTTTGATTGATATTGTTATAGTTTTGGAACATTTCTGGGATTAAATATGTAGTTTATGTCCTTGATTGATATTGTCTTTTAAAAAACTCATAATTTTTTTTAAAAAGTACTACAAGTTAAATGAATATAAACTTTGATTCAAAAATAAAAAAAAGACGTCACCCGTAAAAAAAGCAGGGTTTTCATCAAATATCTAATAATATTGTCATTATTTTGGATTTATATCTAAAATTGTTGAGTATGTATGTTCAATCTCAAAGTTTTGTAGCAGTAGTACTGTAGTAGTAAGTATTTTGGAAATTGAATGATGAAATCTGATGATCATGGGAATTAGTTCCGGTGTTGTGTTTCATGAATTTAATCAATATTTGGATGTCACACTCACACTTAATCCATGATGTTTTAATTCCCTGAGTATCTACTCAGTGACCGGTGGCGGTGACTTCTTCTTTCTTTCTTAGTTCCTCTCTCACACACACACACAGACGGAGTGGAATAAAGCAGGAGAGAAGGAAATGCGAGGGCCACAAAAGAAAGCAGAAAATGCAAAAAGTGTGGATAGGAAGAGGAAAATAAAAGTTGTAGAGAGCAACCCCTCAAACTCACAAATACACACAGAGAGACATTGTGTTTAAGGAGGGTTTAATCCTAGATTTAGTGGAAAGGGAAAAGAAAAGACAGCAAAACAAGGGAGCTTTGGAAAGAGGAAAGAGAGAGAGAGATGGCGGTAAGTATCTTTTTAGTACAGACACAGACACGCATTCGCAGAGAATGCAACTTTCTTCTCTCTCTCTCTCTCTCAATGTGTCTAGAAATTCAAAAGACAGAGAAGAGAAGAGAGTAGAGAGGATAAATAAAGGGCGTCTAAAAATACTCAAAAGAGAATGGTTTTGCATTTGCACACAGTAAAAGATACCGACTTTCCTTGTCTAGAGAGAGAGAGAGTTAAAACTTAAAAAGAGAACGTTCCAAACACATGATGGTTTCCGCGAATGATATGTGAGCAGAGCAGCGCAACGCAAGTGCAAGTGCTGCTCATGTTTTCTCTGTGATCGATCATGTCTCTCTATAACCGTAGCTGCACTTTCTCGCTCATCTCTCTCGCATTCCTCCTCAGCTCCGCCCTCTCTTTCGAGGCTCGAAATCCTGAAGGTAACTAACGTCTCTCTCTTCCAATCAAATGTTTTGCCTCAATCCTTTTTCTTTTGTTTTGTTTTCTAGTTGTAGCGCTTACTGCAATAAGAGAAGGTCTGAATGATCCACATGGAGCTCTCAGCAACTGGGATGAAGACTCCGTGGATCCTTGCAGCTGGTCCATGATTACCTGCAATTCCGACAATCTCGTCACTGCTCTGTGAGATTTTCATTCTCCTCCTTATTTTACCATCTTTGTCCAAATTTTAATTACTACTATGTCGCAGTGGAGCGCCTAGCCAGGGATTATCAGGCTCCTTGTCTTGGATGATTGCAAATCTTACAAATCTCAAACAAGTGTAAGACAACACAAACTCTGTTTTCGGCCTTTTCCCAATTCCCTCCCAACAAAGTTTGAGTTTCGCTTTTGCCTTTTGATATTCCCAATGCAGTTTGCTGCAAAACAACAACATCTCTGGGCGCATTCCCAAGGAATTAGGCTATCTTCCAAACCTTCAGACGTTGGACCTCTCTAACAACAAGCTGCTTGCCCATATCCCTGAATCCTTCGGTTTCTTGAACCATCTGCAGTATCTGTGAGTTTCTTTTCTTTTCTTTTTCCTTTTTTTAATTATAAAAAAAATAGATATAAATTAGTGACATGTTTTGTTTGACTATATTTGTGCCGTCTGTTATTGTTATTTGTCCTGTCATGAAACAGGAGGTTAAACAACAATAGCTTGAGTGGGTCTGTTCCTCTGTCTCTGGCCAGTCTTCCTCAACTTGCTTTCTTGTGAGTATTCATAACCATCTCACTTTTTCGCTCCAATTTCTTTCTTCATATATATACTGGATTTTGTTTTATATAGGAATCAGGCTGGAGATTTGGTTTCACATGTGAATTTTGGTTCAAATATTTCAGGGATTTGTCCTTCAACAATCTCAGTGGACCTGTGCCCACTTTTCCCACAAAATCATTTAAGTATGCCCTCCTTTTTCCAGAATTCCTCTACATAATCATCATCTTACTTCATACTTGTGTTAATCTAATAAAAGCAACACAAACATATTTAGCAAATCTTGAATTTATGCATGCATGTAAGAGTTTGTTACATTTTTTGGTTTCATGCGGCTTGTTTTCCCACCTTAATTAGTACTCCCTATGTTGTTGTAGTATTCAAGGAAATCCCCAAATTTGTGGAAGCCACTCTGCTGAAAAATGTTCCGGATCCAATTTTGATAGTCCTCTTGCATTTTCAAGAAATCAATCTTCAGGTTTGCTAGTGTTTTTCTGTTTATTTTTGTGTGCGCGCGTAAGAATTATAACTTGATTTTATTCTTTTTTGCATTTGTTTAGGTAGAACGAACTCGAGGAAACTAGCAATAGCACTAGGGGTGAGCCTATTCTTCGTCTGCGTTCTAACCGTTGTTTTCGGGTTTCTCATCTGGAAAAGAAGCAAGAACACAAAGCAATCCATTTTAAATCTCACAGGTGGATTCATCTATCTTTCAACTTATTATTACAGTCAAAATTCACATGTTTATTGTCGTGTAATATTTGGATAAAACTATGTTTGCAGATGTGCAAGAAGATGATCTTGATCTCACAAGATTAGGGAACCTTAAAAACTTCACATTCAAAGAGCTGCAGCATGCCACTGACAACTTCAGCTTGAAGAACATACTCGGGGTGGGAGGATTTGGCAACGTATATCGAGGGAAGCTGGGAGATGGTGCTGTGGTGGCAGTGAAACGGCTCAAAGACTTGACGGGAACTACGGGGGAATCGCAGTTTAGGACCGAGCTAGAGATGATCAGCCTAGCAGTTCACAGGAATCTTCTTCGTATAATAGGCTACTGTGCCACCCCGAGCGAGAGGCTTCTTGTGTATCCGTATATGTCTAATGGGAGCGTGGCGTCGAGGCTTCGAGGTATATACCAAGTTTTAGTCCTGATTGTGAATTGAAATGGAGAGTATTAGAAAGAGCTAGATTTTATCAATTTTAAAATAAGAGTTTTAAAATACAAATGGATTCTTATCTTGTATAGTGAGGAACTGAGAATTTATAAGAACACATAATTTGTTGTCACAATACTAGATATATATAATAGATAAGTTTTAAAGTATGGCATATCATGTTACAGTATTGCCCTTTTATAATATAGGTATAGATATGCTAATAGTTAGTATGATTTAAGCTCATATGCTGCTTTATTAGTTATAACATGACAGAAGAAAAGCATCATCTGTGATCTTTATAGGGCCCACTTCAGCTGCAATGAATCTGTTTTCATGATATCAGAATATCATCTTCTTTAATCTGATGTAATGGATTTGTGATGTAAATTTAATGATAGTTAAGAATTCTGAGTGTCATTGACCGTGACATAGGGAAACCGGCGCTAGATTGGAGCATGAGGAAGAAGATTGCCGTGGGAGCTGCAAGGGGGCTGCTGTATCTCCACGAGCAGTGTGATCCAAAGATAATCCACAGAGACGTGAAGGCTGCAAACGTGCTGCTGGACGAGCACTACGAGGCCGTAGTGGGCGATTTTGGGCTTGCAAAGCTGCTGGATCACGGCGAATCCCACGTGACCACTGCAGTCCGTGGCACAGTTGGCCACATTGCGCCTGAGTACCTCTCCACGGGCCAGTCGTCTGAGAAGACCGATGTCTTTGGCTTTGGCATCCTCCTCTTGGAGCTCATTACCGGAATGAGAGCCCTCGAGTTCGGGAAATCAGCCAACCAGAAAGGAGCTATGCTAGAATGGGTATTGCCCTATTTCATCATGTCACACATAACATTTCTCTCTCAAATGGTCTTATTTCTTTTCTTTAACAGGGGTGGCCAGAATACCCGGAACCCGAAAAACCGGACCGAACCAAACTAAAATATTGAATTTGGTCGGGGATCAATAATTTTCTTTTAAAATTCAGATAATTTGAATTATATACATAATATTAGTTTTATTTAAATAATTTAATTGTGATTTCAAAGCAAATCATGAATAATAATAATAACAAATTTGTTTTGGTTCAGTTCAGATGAAATTCGACTTATTATTGTAAAATTTCAATTTTTGGGGGGGAATTGGATTCAGATTTTCTTGTTAAAAGAAATACAAATTCGGCGTGTTTCAGTAAAAGCAAAAACACGAATTCAAATCTGAATGATCCCCTTATTTGACATAACAATAATGTTGGTTTGTTTGTGTTAGGTTAAGAAGATACAACAAGAAAAGAAAGTGGAGCAGCTTGTAGACAGAGAGCTAGGGTTGAGCTACGATGAGATGGAGGTAGGGGAGATGCTGCAAGTGGCTCTGCTCTGCACCCAGTACTTGCCAGCTCATCGTCCGAGGATGTCCGAGGTTGTGAGGATGCTGGAGGGCGACGGCCTGGCTGAGAAATGGGCGGCGTCTCATAGCTACGTTCATGCTGCTACGAGTTTCTCTAGCAAAAGCAAGTGTCATTCCAATGAGGAGCTCGACCATGATCAGTCAAGCCTGTTTGGGATGACGACCACCATGGATGACGACTACGATGCTCACTGCATGGAGCTGTCGGGTCCAAGGTAGGAACGAGACAACGATACAAGTGGGAGGTTAATAAATGAGTTTGGTTTTAGTCACTTGGAAACAAAGGAAATGAAAAACTAGGTTGGTTTTGGAGAGATTGAGGAATAGTGGTAGTCATATATGTTGCATGCCTTGTTTAGGATGATTATAATTTTTGTGATGTATATAGCTTCTTTTCTTGTTTGTTGGATTAGTTGCTGTGTCATGTCATGTGTGGAGTGAAGATTGCAAGAGTGTTGAGGAAAAGCAAAAGGCAAAAAAAGAAAAGGGGGAGATGGTTTTGACTCAAAGTTGGGAGGGGTCGTTACGAGCTGCTGCTTTTCTGGTTGTCGGTGGGCTTTATGCAACACACTCGTATCAGAGATGTATATGTATATTCCAAATTTATCACAATAAAGATGCCACCATTTAATTGAAATCAATAAACTTGAGTACGTAGTAATAATACTAACATTTATAAATAAAGCTGAAAAAAGACATTTGAGTATAAATATACTCTTCAAAACCAAAGTAACTTATTAGTGGAGAACTTTTCTAAATTGAACTGTTTAAAGTCTAATATTTCCCGCCTATCACAAATACAATGATTTAATTTAATAGTATAATAAAAGCATGAAAAGGAATAATCTATTAATTTTCTGAGATATACGGTTTACAACATTTGATTGGCTATAAAAAATATTACTACTATTATATATTTATAAGCTATAATAATATAAACCATTTTAAAGAAACGTGACAACTATTCTGTAAACCAAAAGCGTCTATTAAAATACGTTAGTATTATATTTTATAAGTAATAAAAATATAATTTTCCCTGTAGATATTTAATAATTCTAACAAAAGTGAGAATTGTCTATTATCTCGAATGGAAGTAACACTTATCACCAACATTTCTTTAACGAGCCTATAAGATGAAGGATAAATGATGAATCTGAAAACAAACAAATAACTCAGTTCAGATTCAAACATACAGCCATATGCTTCAATACACTGGTATAAGAGTAGCAGAAGGCTTCTACAAAAACTTCAAATTACTGTTGGATAAATCAAATATTATAAAACTTGCTTGCTCCATATATGATTCCTCCACCAAGCCAAACTGCATCAGAATACCTTAAAACATCACTAATATATGAAGCAGATCATCCTTATGCCAAACTTAAAGAATACCTTAAAACATCACTAATATATGAAGCAGATCATCCTTATGCAAACTTAAAGAAGTCTATTTAAGAATTGAGACACAAGCAATACTACAAACACTTAGTGAATATCGAATAGAGCAGCAATTGGAAACAACCAAATTTCAAAATCATACGCAACAAACATATCAAAATTGGTAGGTTTTACCTTATGCATCACTAGTCTTCTTCTTCTTGCTTTTCTGCAGATGGTTTATTCTTTGTTTTCGCTCTTTTGTGATTGAATGTGAAGGATCCAACATATCATAAGACGGGCTTGAAGCTTCAGTTTCCTCCGTTACATTCCCTGTTTGCCCTGTACTCTTCAATGCTTCGAGAGCTGATGTCAAATCATTCAGTCCGTCTTCAATGATTGCTCTTGCCTCTTCATTTTCTTCAGCCTTTAGAACAAGATTGTAAAACTTTTTCACCATTGGTTGTCTCCAAATAGCTGAATTTTTGCCCTTCTCAAACTTCACCGATGTGGATTCATCCCATAAATCTTGTTTGGCGGATTTTGTCCATCTTCTCTTAATGTAGCACTTTGGTATTTGAGGTATTGAATGGACATGCATTATTCTCAAGCAATGGCAGCACAATAGTCCACATTCCTCAAATCTCTTGCACGAGCAACTTACCAAAAAATCCACCACATTAAAATTCACTTGGTAAGATGTAATCCCATCAGCATCAGTGACGTGATAGAATTTAACGCCATGTTCTTCGGACAAGAAGCTAATTGAGGTAGAAATAGATTTCAAGAATTCTTTTTCAAAATCTTTGAAAAGAGTAAGTGTATATACCTCAGAAGCATGCTTGAGAAATCCCGTCAATGGTAAGCACGAAGTAGGATTTCCTCTTGAACATTGCAATTCATCATTTGCTTCATTGCTTCTCCAACGTTCGACTATTTTCTTAAAGATGATATAGAAATCACTCAAGCTGGTTGTCTCGTTTGCATTGAATCCTATTGTAGTATTCGTGCTTTCGCTTCTTTGTGAAGACAGAATCCCGGCAGAAAAGAAATCTTTATTATATGCAGTGCACCACTTATGTCTTAAATCATACAACCTTTGAAACCAAGAATTCTCTTGCAATCCATAAATTGAAATCATGGAGCTCCAACACTTTTCAAATTCATCTCCATTTGTACAACCAGTTAAACAATTCTGAAATGCATCATTGAAGCGCTTGTTAGATTTCAATTTCTCAAAATCATTTACTCCATTTTGATACAAATGCCATATGCATAGCCTTTGTCTCGTTGTAGGGAAAACCTTTTCTATTGCATTCTCAATTGCTCCATCCGGATACGTAAATAATGTGATAGGACTCTGGCCTTCCATAGATTTCTTGAAAACCTCAAATAACCATTCAAATGACTCGATCTTCTCATTTGTTATGAATGCACAGCCAAACATAACATTTTTCCAATGACTATTTATCCCAACAAACGGTGCACAAATCAAATTATACCTATTGGTTCTATATGTTGTGTCAAAGACAACAACATCTCCATATGTCATATAGTCATCTTTCATCCTCGAGTCTCTCCAGAAAATATTGCATAATTTGCCGTCATCATCAAACTTGACTCTAAAAAAGAAATCTTGATCATCGGCACCTTGTTGGTATAAATTATCAATTAAAATCTGCGCATCCCCTCCTTCTATTGCATTTATTTTCACCTGGTTTGCGAAACTCAAAGGGTCTTTCTTTGTATCATCAAGGACATGTTCACTCCTTGCATCGCGTGCCATGTATCTAAGTGAGTCAGCTGCTCTCATTTCGGAAGAGATCATATCCTCAACAACAATAGCTTGCATAGCGCTAATTGGCCTTTGAGAATGATGCATGTAGCTCCATGCTTTTCTAAAAAGTGTATGATTGTGTTCCATGTTATGATCAACTACTTCATACAAGCCATCTGCATTCAATTTTGCTTTCAATGATGCCTTACAATTTGTCCGCGTGATGCATGACGTTCTATTCTTTCCTTCACTTTTCGAACTAGAGGTTCTATCCTTTCTAGTTCCTTCACATGAGCACACCATCCATTTTTGAACAAGAACCCCAGCAACATTGTATTTTGAAGTTGATCTTCTAACTCTAAACCCAACTTCAAGAGCATGATTGCAATATATATCATATATATCTTCAACTTTCTCTCTCTTTAAACCCACTAAAGAACCAGACAAACATGTGGTATCATCACCTATATCATTTAAATTTCTCGTATCAAATAGAATATAATTAATTAAAATTAAACGCGTTTACAATATCAATTTCTAGAATCAATGTATCATTTACTATAAAGAATAATATGGTATAACATTAAGATTAGTCTTAGATAGTTAGATTCATTATTATCTTTTATCTTATTAACCTTCATGTATGTTTATTTTTCATAAACATAATAAACTAAAGTTTAGATATTACCTTCATCACGTATATTGCTTTGTTCTTTCTCAGCACGAGACTCATCATAATCATCAGCAGGGTCTTCAATAACAACCATGGCAAGCTGTTCTTTGTTGGTACTAGAGTGATCTCGCTCCTCACCAGAATCATCACCTATTAAGTACAACATTAGAAGGTGTAACGAGAAAAGTTTAATCATCTTTTATCGTTCAGGAAAGTGTAAGTCATTATTAGAAAAATAAGCATATAAATGTCCATCATAGAAGGCAACTTAATCATCAGACTTGTTATTATCTATTGGTTGCCTCTTCTTATTCCACAATCCACAACGAAATCTCTAGTTCTAGCCATTTGTAATTCAAGATTTCTTAATTTTGTTGCTAATGACAAAACAGGAAGCAGTCATGGTCTCATGGTCTGTGAACACAATTTGAAATACATGCATTCATGGTCTGTGCCAAGAATGAGGGGCAACTCATTTTCTTATTATTAGACATTTCCAAACATTAGCTGAAATAACCAATTTGTGCGTCCCGAATTCCACATGAAACAAGGCAATCTCGTATGCAGATGCAGCATCAGTATCATCATCTTATGTAGTCAATTTAATACATCAAAAATAGCAAACTTTTACATATTACCTTTTGGATTGCTAGTGCTCTGTTCTTCAATTTCCATTGTTAGCTCAAAGTGATGGGTAGTTAAGCTTATCCCAACCTGAAATCTGATATATGATGAAGAAAAGTACGAATAACAAGGTAGAGCATGACAAGAAATAGTACAAACACATGGTGGGCAAAATCAATAATCTAAATATTTTTGCAATGCACATAAAATCATATCATTACATGTTACAATCGTAAATTAACCAATCCAAACTCGCAAGAAAACAGAGTGTGACAAGCAAGACTTAAAAAATAAAAAGTAAAAAAAAAACACACACACACACACAAATTTAATTGAGAAAACACAAGTAGGAGGATGATAGTAAAGATCCCAGTTTATAAACACGTACAAATTTGAGAAGGAAAAAACCCTGAATAACAAAGTATGTTGCAAATTTGAAGAAAGAACTCACACTTCATGTCATCGTCGGGACAATTCCGGGGGGCTGCGCGCGTTATGGAGAACAAAATATAGAAGACTTCGTTTATCGTTTGTGAGGTGAGTTCTCTCTCTCTCTCTCTCTCTCTCTCTTATGAGTTCTGAATGCGAGTTTTTTTATTGAAATAATAGCTTCTACAATTCTTAAGTAGTCTTAACTAAGAGTGCAAAATGTAAATTATGTAATCAATAGAAACTTATTATCAATTACATTTTCCATTCTTATTAAATTTAATTACTAATTATTTATTATTATGACATATTTTACAGGTTTGCTATATTCAACATATGATGGATGCTTGCAAATATATACTCCGTATTATTTAAACTAGTCAGTAACCCGTCGAAATTCGACGGGAATAATTGGTGCGATTTTTTTAGTTTAATGTACATCCTTTAATAGT
>JAYJMF010000002.1:3089395-3106011 GCA_036873715.1 Salvia sclarea | reverse complement strand
AAAATTTAAAGGGCAAATGTTCTCTTTTCCCTCATTTTCCCATGATAATTTATCCATCAAAGAGAACGGAGCCTTATTAACAAAAAAGAAGCTCTACATATTCTGTTTGTTGCTCGAGAAAGTTCTCTTGTCAGGCTGTACTACTTTAGGAGTGATGAGAACAGCTTTTAGCCTTTAGCCATGAATCAAATTCAAGCCAGCTTAAGTACGCAAAGAACTATAGAAGTGGCACGAGACGAGATTATAGCCTTTTATATGGTCAATATAACAGAGTCAGCATAATATTCTACAAAATACCATACAAGTAATAAATGTTGAGTTTACGTGTATATCTTCGACATCTTTCAATCTGAATTATAATCCAATAAAGATTAATGACAAGCCTTGACCCACTTTTCTCTTGCTTACAAAATACTGAAGCCAACCCCAGTATTTGGGCTGTTATGAAACATCTACTCGAAAAAGGAACCATATGTTTCACCATGCATGCTGAGCAAATCTGTATAGACCAACATCAGTCGAAGGCATACCTCCAATTCGTGAATGATGGCAGCTGTACGCCACCCAGATTTTGAAGGTCCTCTAAGGTCACTAAATAAGTGGTCCCCAAAATAGATCACCTGATATGTTTAAGACATTGTCACTAAGCACCAAGAAAGTCATATAAATACACATGTATATGTATGTATGTATATATATATATATAATAAGTTTACATACTGACTGAGAATTCCAAATATTCAGTCAACAAATAAATTCAGCAATATCATTGTATCCAGAAGGAGCTGGCCATGTAGCAATACCTCAGGACCTTTCCACTTAGTTATTTGCAAGAAAGCCTTCAAGCATCCCTGGTAGTAAATCTTGTTCGGATGAAAAGCATCCACCTTAGTAAAAGCCAATGTGTCTTTCTCAACATCATAACAGCTAGACGGAAGTTCCAAAATGAAAGTTTGACAAAAGGGAGCAGGGAAAAAGAAAATTAGTAGAGATCAACTTCTGACAAGTTCAAAAAGGAGAGCTACAAAAAGGCCATCTCTGCTCTCACTTGGAACAATATAAAACAACACATATAACACCAAAAGTCATTCATATACAAATTCTGCAACATGGTAAAAGTAATCAGGAAAGCAGTAGTACCGAAATGGATGCTCTGACGTATAGAACTGTGGTTTGTTGGCTTTAGCAATCACGACATCAAAAAGTTCCCTCCAGGAGTCTTGGTCTCCCAGTGAGTCCTAGTTAAACAGGGATAACAGTATCCACAGAAATGAGGAACATATCAACAAATCCTAAATCACTATTGAACCAGTGGTGGATAACACAATGCAGTGAAGTATGAGCAGATAAATCCACTTAGCATGCTTCTGAAATGGCAGTTACCTGCAACATGAAGCGCATTCCTCCATCCACAAAATAAAAGGGAGAGTTCGTCAATAAGAAAAGCTTCTTTCCCTTCTCTCTTAGCATTCTCAGGAAGCGAAGTAGTTGTCCCTGGATTAATACAGGACATCAAGAATCTCAGTTAACCAGTTTAAATTTTCACTTAAGAAGTATCAAAGAGTAATAAGATAAAAGAAGAAATTAGTGAAAATGTTTACAGACATTCTTTACAAGGTACTTCTGTGGATCAGCAAGGATTCCTCGATGTACTAAACCACTTCTATGTACATGCTGGATTGCTTGGTTGACATCTTGATAAACATAAGAAGCATCAAATTCCAGCTTAGCATCAACAAAATGTTGAACAATATCAGCGATAAGGCATGCCTGTGGAAAAATAACATTAAATCGGCGTTTGACCATCCTTGTGTAAGAATGGAATGCTCATTCTGAGGTAGATAGGACACTCCACTTTCTATAAGTTTCAATCAAATATAAAATTTTGTACCACATTCATGGCATACATATCAAATTGATTGGTTACAGTAGAAAATCTGTGGCGGGAAAAACAAAATTATAACAAAGAACTAACCTCACTAAAGCAAAAGAAGTCCATCAAACCCACAAGTCCTCGTGCTTGATCACGACCAATATGCCTTGTGCCATATAAGTTATCAATTTCTGATCGGGTAAGCTGGATTTCAATCAAAGATGCAGCCTTATTAATATTTAATACTCCCTCCATCCCTCAAAATGTGCAAGGGAGGGAGTGGCACAGGTTTTAATGCAAAATAGTGATAAAGTGGTGTGAGTGGAGAAAGGGTCCCATTTTTAAGTGATAAACTAATGCAAAATAGTGGTAAAGTGATGTGAGTGGTGGGCCATGTTTGGTTTTTTTGGTAATAAAGTTGAAATAATGAGGATATAAATTGAAACTTTTTTTGCCAAAAATAGGTTTGCACACTTTTCAGGGACGGACTAAAAAGAAAAAACCTTCACACTTTTCAGGGACGGAGGGAGTACTATTTAAAACCTCATTTGCTTCAACAAACATTATTTGAGCCACAGGACATCCAACTCCAGAAACTAAAACACATTGCATCAACCCTAGAAGTGCCAGAAATGAAACTACATTCGACACAAAACTTATCCAACAAAATTTCAGTTCCATTCTGAAAATCAGATATACAACCACATGAATTTATTAGGAGTAGAAGAGAAATTTCAGTCCAAATACTTATTTTTATCTAGAAGGAATCAGACGTTAAGTAGAAGATTCAGAAGACAAAAAGCTTAGATACAATACCTTGCGCCTGCCAAAATAGCATCCACCAGGCTCAATTGACCCAAAGAAATCCAGCTTCATCAGGCATCCTTTTAACTTGTCATAATATAGCCCTCTTATCGGAAATGAATTATCATATTTGAATTCCAAGCAACTACAAGGATATCTAAGCTGAAAACCCCACAACAAAGACCAAATATGTGAATTGCTACTTGTTTTTTTCTGGAATGCACAAAGTAAACTTGATACTTGATACATGTAATAGAGAACAAACCTCATTAACCAAGTACTCTTTCGCCATATCATATATTAAGCACTGTAAATTGGCGGAATAGTGTGCCAATGTGTAGTCATAATCAAACCCGTATACTTCGACATTGTCCAATCTCAAGTTCTTATTAACATATATGCCTACAACGCCAGAAAAGTATCAGTGCTCTAGAAATTGTAACTAAACTTCGTAAATATATTATTCGAGCAAGATAAGTTGACACTGTAGCAAATTGAAAAGGGAACATCACTTGTGACCTTTAGGATCTAATTTGGGCATTTCTTTCAGTGCATCTGGTATTTTGAGGAACTTGTCTTTTGCAGCAGTAAATGCATGCCGAATTTTGGCAATTTCATCCTGCAAGATATGTCTCCCTTCCTTTTCCAATTTCAGCACCCGTTCCTCTGTCGTGATAATGGAGCTAAATCTGCGAAGTAGGTTCGCACCATACCCTATGAATTACCACAAGACAACACAATTTAGTCAGAAAAGCAAACAACTGTCCCTATTTTGCATATCAAGAGCTCCCACTGTGATTACTAGAACAAGTCGATATCTGTATTTTGAGCTACAACAGTCCTATGAAGTAATTTTTGAACACGACGTATTACTCTGCACATATATGCCTCCAATGAAATGCCTTCCAATTCCACGAATACCCAACTGATAACAATTACGGAAGTAAAACATACTGCATTTTACACATAAACCTAGGGACTATGCAAACAACAGCTTTATCTCCAGAAAAAAAAAAAAAACATGCTTCATATGTCTAATAAGTAAACAGCACGGTTTAAGAAACGAACCTTCCACAACTCCATAATGAGCCTTATGTGTGCTCTGCAGCTGAAATTCAGATAAAAACAGAAACTAGTAATCAGAAGAAATGTTAAAGACACACGCACATATATATTGCGCGTATTCAACCACAATCTCTCACTTATTGCTCAAAACAAATCGGATACAAAATATCACGAAATTCGTTCCGAAACAGTTGAATTACCAGACGCGAAGAGGCAAACGGAAGACTCCTGCTGCGGAACGACGCCATTAATATAATTGATTCCGTGCTTCTTGGGATCGAAAGTAAATGCAGCTAAACACATGGAATCAACGAATTAGGGTTGGGGTGACATGAGCAATTGAGGGTTTGTAAGGTGAAGATTTGAAAAGTGTGAAAGTGGGATGGCCATTCGTGCGTAGCCGCCAATTTCGATGCTCGTACATGCTGCTTGCAAGATGCTATCTTCTGAATATTTTAATATATTTGCCTTTCCTTTATTCTAAAAAAAATACCCTTTATATGCACACACACACACATAATTTTTGAAAATAATTTTTCTATTCAATTTTGCGATTTAATTTTTGGAAGAAAAAAAATACTTGCTCCAATCATAACACCCTTCCAAATACGAGTGATCGGTTGTATGCAATTCTCGGACGACAAATTATATTTAGTAATCGTACTTATATTAAATTACGATTACTAAATGCTTAAAGTAACTTTTTCTTATAAGAGAAAGGTTAAACACTTATTTATGTCCTCGTACTGTTAGCTTTTGTGTTGAACCAACTGAAAAAACTTTTTTGATTGAATCGGTTACCTTTGCACTTTCTATTTAGGGAATGAAATATATTTTGAATTATATTATACTCCACTTTTTAGTTAAATTGTATTTTTTGTTACGTACTTGACATAAATTTGAATATTCTCACTTATTTGGTTGGAGTTGGAATAAGTGGACAACATATGGGCACGAAGGTGGGCCTTCAGCCTCAAAGGAATGAAGAGTCCATGAAAGAAATCATATGGTGATAGAAAATAAATCAATATACTAGTAATATGCCAATTGCTAAATCTAAACAGTAAACAGTAAACACAGCCACCGAATTATTCCTTCAGGAATATAAGAATAAAAAAAGGATCTGCAGAGCTGCTTGATGAAGCATATACAATTCCACAAACATGTAAGCAAAGAGCTTTAAGATAAAACAAAAAGAAAGGCATAAACAGTTGTTTTTTGTTTTCAAAATGAATATACCTTAGTTGACACCACACAACAAAGTATATATAGTGTGAGCAAAAATACATATGAATGCTTTCTAAGGCCCAAAAAGCTTACATCAGATGTCACGTGTATGTAACATAAGTTAGAAAAAAAGTTGTTTATTAGTAAAAGGGAAGGTTAGGTTAGTTATCCATGTAATAGATTCTGAATGATCAAATATATACAAGTGAAGTGAGTTGATATTGTTCATCAAAATTTGGCACATCTAGATCTTGATCAAAATCATCGTCACAACACCTTGTCAATTTCTATTAGTCCAACTGTTCCATCCTCTTCTCTTATGATTGAAATAAGGAATCTTCAACTGCTATCTCTAGTAGGTTCTTTTTTTTTTTTTAAAGCAGGATAATATTATTAAGAAAGAGAAAAAAGGGTACGAGAGTACCCACAAGGCCACGAGCAAGAAATATACAAGTAGGAGAGAAACTGTCATCCCACAACAAGAAGACAACAGCCAGATGGAAAGAAGAAAAAAGAACTAGACGACCGATCAAATTTGCCGAAGGCAGTTCCCGGGATGAGATTTCCATGTCAGAAAATTAACATCCTCCTTCACACTCTTCTTTTTCCAAGAGATCCAACTCCAAGTTGTAGCTTTGATTTCTTCGATAGTTCTCTCCGTGTTCCAAACACCTTCGTTGAACAGTATCTCGTTTTTTTTCTTCCAAACAATCCAATTAACACAAATCCAGATACTTGCAAGGCACCTCCTTCCCCTTTCATTATTATAGAGACTACAAAATTGATTACAATGAAGCGAAGGGTTGCTTGAGAGAGCCGTATGCACTCCGATCCACCCCAACACCTCCCTCCACACATCCGACACCACAGGGCAAGAAAAGAATAAGTGCCAAACCTCCTCCGGAGCAGCCAAACAGATTGAGCAGCTCGTCGGTGGGAGCCCATTCCTCTTTGCCAACTCAATAGCAGTTGGCACTTTTCCTTGGAGAATTCTCCACGTGTGAATTTTGCATTTTGTGTACAACAGCATAAACACTTCATTACGCTCCAGGTCCCCTTCGTAAGTGCGACTGTGAAGCCACTGGTACACATCCTTAACGCAGAAACTCGACCCCCGCCTCCACGTGTTCTCTTTTTCAGAAGAGAATTGAACCCTGTTAATCACAGACAAAAAAATATCAAGGAGATTAGATTCCTATTCCCTAAGACCTCTTCTCCACGTCAGCCTCCATTCCCACCTATTCTCCACCCAAACCCCAAGGTCAGCCACCTTGTTATTTTTGTCAAGACTCAAGCTATACAATCTGTTAAAGACTTTTTTCAGCGGCTCGTTTCCCGCCCACACCTCTTCCCAAAAATCCGTATCAACCCCATTATTCTTATACTCTCCCGGAACCAGCCACCCTTTTTATCTTCAAGACACGACAAGATATCCCACCACCAACCCCTCTGACTACCACTCCTCCCTCCATCCCATCCCAAGGATTGAAATTGGCTCTCTCCTTCCCAAACTGACAAGCGCTAACCACCAATGGACAGCTTCAATTCGTGATCGGTGGCGTCGACGACATAATTCCAATCCCTTTCCTTCTTGTGCGAACACCCCACCATGACTCCCAGATATTTCGAGGACCACCAACATTCTTTTGAGGAAGATGGCGTTGTGCAACCCCGTCGCAGATGAGAGACCTTAACGCCCTCCTTACCTATAGATAAAGGCTCATACCAACCTCCGCCCCCCTTGCCTGAGGCCCCTTTCAAGCACCGAAGCATGAGCTTCTCATCCATAACACCCATTTCTCATGAGCATCTCTATGCAAACAAGATCCAAGAATTGTGAATTAATTTGATGACTGAGTCCATCGTTCATTTCTAATCTACAAATGTTGCCGGAGGTTTGAGCCTAATTTGTCCAATTATAATACTCCATCAAACATGGTTTGTTAGAGTCTTAGACAACTGGAAATCATGGAGAATATTTAATATTTTTGGAATTCAAAGTAGTATACCCACTGTTTTGAGCAAGGCATAAGCATATTATTTGCAAACTGTCAAAACCAATCCATAGACTGAAGCAAGCATTCATACTGTACACTTCTTATACATAATATAGTTTTTCCATCGTATCTTACATTATTATATTAGAAAAAATCAAACTTATTTGCACATATATGAAGTTTTTTAATTTTAATTACTTATAAAATTTTATTTGGAGAATTATTATAATAGAAACTTTTATCTCCGTGGAGACTTCGAATCATGCTTGTATGCACATTAGTGTTTTTGTATACATATGAATGTTTCTTTTATGCTGCTTCTTTTTATGTCATTGATGGATCATTCTAGGATTGGTGGATCAGATTGGTTTTAAGCTACCAACACTACAGAATTGTGTTTTATTTGATTGATTTTAATTCTCCTAAGATTCCGACGAGGTGAGTCATCATCCCATCATCGAATTTTGTAGATATTTTTTGAAAACGCAGAAATATGAATTTGTGTAAATTGCATGAATGTGAACATTTTTAAGAAAAAGAGCTCAAAGTTTGGGACTCATAAAATTACATGGAATGTAAGAACTTATTTCATGAGATTATACTAGAAAATCAAGGGAAAAGTCCATACTAAATTACGAATTATATTCCAAATTTGTAATTACAATACGACAATTGAAAGTTGGCAATTAAATACACGAACTATCAATTTTCTGCAATTTGGAGCTAAACCTCTATTTTCGACAAATGAAAATCTTACATAGACAATAGTATTTTTTTTTTTTTTGCAATTGAAGCTCAAGCTTAGTACTGTCATTGAACTTGAATCCACGTTGTTTAACTAGTGTCCATGAGAGCTTTTTGTTCGTCAGAAACAAAGTTTTAGCTCCAATTGCTAAGATCAATAGTTCATGTATTTAATATCAACTTCTAAATATCGTGTTATAATTACAAATTAGAATATAATTTCCGATTTATTTATCGCTAAACAAAATTTAACCAGTTGAATAGTGAACATGAGATTGCCGAGTTGATTGTGTCACAGCTTATCACATTGGTTTCACGTTAACTTTTTATCTACATACATTGGACTCATCATATCATATTCACTTATAATCATATTGCATCAATCCACAATATGGTGGTAAGTGCTAACCCCCTCGTCTTGTTGCATAACTTCCACCACTCCATATGACACAATCGCTTCGAATACAACCCCTACTTTCAACTAACATAATGAGCATTTAATTTAATATAAATTTTGAAATTTCAACTAATTATGTGAAAGTTTTCACATGTGCAATGAATGTATGACATGCCATATCTTTCACATTTATTTATATTGAAAATTTTCAGTACTATAGTACCTAAAGTGCAAACCAAAATGCAAATAAACTAAATTTCAAAATGTGAATAATTTTGTTTTGAAAAATATCTTGACAAAAAAATTCCAATAATGTCACGCTTTTCAATTTTTGTCAAATTAGTACGCAGCATCTATTTCAGTAATGCTCGGTGCATTTTTTAACATAAATTGTATATGTGATTGTGTGAATGTGACATGATGAAACATGTGCTCCCGTTGTATCTTCATCAGAAAATGAAAAAGTGGCGGACAAATATAGGTGTTCCGATATTTAAATTTCGTCTCACAATGTTACTAAAAAGTATATTGAAATATCGTGTATATTAAAAGAAATTTAAAGTATGATGTTTATTCAAAAAAGTCCAACCGTTAACACTTTTCTATCATTTTTCCTATTTTTTTCCGACTAAACTGTGGAGTAGTATAGTATTTTTATTTTTTGGGTCGGCAGCGCACGTTCATGAGTTGTGCTCCGCCACAAACAAGACCACATACAACATTCGGTCAATTCCGTATAAACTAAAAACCAGGTTTATCGCTATTTAAAAGAAGGGAAAAAAAAAACAGGTTCAAAACTTTAAATTATTGATTAGCCACTAAAAAATGGACACGAACTTTAACGGAAATAACAGCTGCAGACACTTGTCATAAACAGAAAAAACATTAATTGCTAAAATATTACTGAAAACAATAATTGTTCACATGATAATGACTAAAGTAAAGGGTAGTATCTCAATAATATAGATGCCACGACAAAACTTCAATTATTGACATAATAGCAACGAATACACCACTGTTTTTTACTCCAAAGAATTTTAAAAACGAATTAATGCTTGATAACAACAATGAATAGCTGGATTTAATCAATGAAATGGAAGAAGTGGTAGCAGAAAATATTTTTCATTCACTTTACAAGAAAAGAAGGCAGCAAAATTATAAAAAAAAAAAATCGAAGATGATAAGCAAGTGCATCTTTCCACTCTTCATCTCCAAGAAAAGAAAAGTATCAATAATTTCTTCTTCTTCTTCTTCTTCATCTTTTTGAGTTAAAAAAAATAAAAAATATAATCCTAAAAGATTGAATGAAATTTACTTTACAGATTTGCCGTGATCGTAGCCGTAATAAGATAAATACCATCTAACAAACTTGCGCAACCCGGTTTGCAAATCGGTGGTGGGTTTGTACCCGAATTCCTTCCGGGCCGAGCTGATATTCGCGTGGGTGAAGGGAACGTCGCCGTTTCCTGGCATCTCCAACATCTTCTTCTTCGCCTTCACCTTCAATTGCTTCTCCAAAATCCCCACCATCATGGGCACCGTCACCGGCGAAGTATTCCCGAGATTAAATATCCGATATTGGGCGGGGCTCCGTTTCTTCCCGCCCGAACCCGTGCTCTTCTTGGCGGAATCCAAGGAGCCGATGCAGCCCTTGACGATATCATCAATGTAGGTGAAATCACGGGCTAAATCCACGTGATTTTTGCCCCGGTAGATGGTGATGGGCTTTCCCTGAAGAATGTTGCGGGTGAAGGAGAAATAGGCCATGTCGGGGCGGCCCCAGGGCCCGTAGACGGTGAAGAATCTGAGGCCGGTAATCGAAAGGCCGTAAATGTGATTGTAAGTGTGGGTGATTTCCTCGCCGGCCTTCTTGGTGGCGGCGTAGAGGGAGGCGGGTCGGTCGGTGCGATCCGATTCGGAAAAGGGGGCTTTCTCGTTGAGGCCGTAGACGGAGCTGGAGCTGGCCCAGACGACGGCGGGCTGCGGGTCGGCGGTCTTGCAAGCTTCTAGAAGGGTGACGAGGCCGGCGATGTTGCTGTGCACATACGACTGCGGATTCTCCATGGCGTAGCGCACCCCGGCCTGCGCGGCGAGGTGCATCACGTGCGTGAAGGGGACGATCTCGAAGAGCTTGGCCAACATGCGGGCGTCGTTGATGTCGCCCTCGATGATGAAGATGTTTTGGGAGGAGAGGAGGTTTCTGCGGTCGCGCTTCAGGGAGGGATCGTAGTAGCTGTTGAAGTTGTCGAGGCCGACCACGCCGTCGCCGCGCTTCTTCAGGGCGAGGGACACGTGGCTGCCGACGAAGCCGGCGGCGCCGGTGACGAGGACGGAGAGGCCGTTGCTGCGGCGGATCTGGGCGGAGGCGCGGACCTGCTTCTCCCACTGGATGCCGCCCCACGCGGTGGAGAAGTAGCGGCTGCCGGAATCGACGAAGGATTGGAAGCTGAGGTAGGCGGCCGTGAGAGCGACGAGGAAGAGAGCCCACAGGAACATTGTGCTGGTGGAGGCGAAGCAGCGGTAGAATTGGCGGTGCATCGCGGTGGTGGATTTGTCCTTGAATTTCCCCGGCGTCGACGGAAGGAACATTTCTCCGTCTTCGAGCGATGATGGCATCTTCAATTTAAATCGAATTAGAATTGGGGTTTGTGGAATTAGGGATTGCAGATGGGAATGGAGAGCATCTGCTAAGGAGATGAGAAGGGGAGAGAGGGGGATATATAATTGGGGGGTGGGGTGGGGTGGGGTTGGGGGAGAAGACGCGTGAACGCGGTGGAAGGGGGTTTCAGCCAGGGTGGAAAATACACACTATACTAGTAATATTGTTCTGTTCCTTTCTCTCTCTAAAACTAAAACTAAAAACTAAAACTAAAAGAATATTTGAGGAGTGAGAAAGCAACCAATGAGTGAAGAAAGCAAGATTAGTTTGACTTTGTGCTCCACTTCCGCGGTAGTAATAATATTGAGGCACGTTCACGTTAGGTCGGACTAACGTTAGGATGACAAAAAATAAATGGTTCAATCTTCGACTTCGATAATTAATATATAGATAATGAGACCGACAATAATTATGTTTTTACGGCTTGCTTCGGGTTCGCCTTCGGTTCCCCTCACTCGATTCATGACTTAGAATAGGAGTGACAAACGTTAGGCGGACCTAACACAAATATTTGTCAATAATATTTTACGACTACTAATTTTTAATCTTAATCAATATACTTATACATTACGGTCGGATCTATTACTCCATATTTTGTTCTACTTTTTTATTTTCTCTATTCTTTCAAAAAATAAAAGTAGCATATTCCGGATATTAAAAAGGAATATCATTTCTAAATTTGTGGTCGGAATTTAGCTTGTTCGAATCTTGCTCGTCCTCCTATATTTTCTCATTTCTGAGATGGACTCGGCTACTTTTATCCAGGATTTTAATTTTATATATGTTCAACCATATTATTATTAAAATGTTCATTTAGGGATCTTCTTTTACTTTTGTTTAAGAGGAAAAGTTTTAGCTCCAAACGAATTTTCAGCAATAGAAATTGAATTTCCTATGATCAAGATTTTGAAGACTCGTGAATTTGATTCAAAATCCAATTGTATCCTATATTTAATTCAAAATTCAAAAAATCAATTGATCAATTAATGTTTCTATATTGAAATATTTGTGTCCGTTATTAGATGCTTATAGAAGTAGCAATCTAAAAAAATCTAAAACTATATGTACAGTGTGATTCAAATACATTATCTCAATTTGTTACGTTATAAAACAACGTGGATGAAAGAGTGGTTGCATAAGAACATTGTCATTTATCATGCTTGGAAACTAATGTTTTGCTCTTAAATTTTACCTAATTAGGACCTCGTTACGAGAAACATATTCATCAGAATGAACTCATGCCGCTTTGCATATTTACTTTAATAACTAATTGTACCAAAAATCATAATCATTATTCATTACACCGACTTACGGAGATGTAATTTTTTGACCTTATAGAACAAAAGTTAGTACCAAATTTTGATTTAGCATAAATCATGTTTCCTGGGGGTACGAATTTGGCGTGGTTGAATTTCTTTCCAACACGAACATGTATTACTACATATTAACAACAACAAAATTTGGCTCCTCATAATCCGATAGCCGGATTTCCGAAATAATTTGGACATGTGTAATTCATACTAAATTAAATTGTGGTGTTAACAATCGTCTCGAGTTTACAATCACATAGTCGTGACTTTTTTGGTACAATTAACTCCTTCATAAAATTTGGAAAAAAAAAATTAAACTTGCTTGTAATCTTCAGACACATATTATTTGATAAATATACAATATTATAAAATATGTACATAAATCAAAGATCTTACAGCCCAAGACTAGACATGGTCAATCTATATATAAAGAAATCTAGCAAATCGATGAGGTAGATATCGAGACAAATGGAGTGTTTGTAACTACGTTTCTCTTCTTTATCGTTTTCCTTAATTTTCTTTATTCTTCCCCTTCATTTTCCTTCTCTTCGTTACTTTTTAAAAATAAATAATTCTTTGATCTAAGCATAATGTATTGTTTTTTTTTTTCACTACATCAGTACTAAACAACTTATTGGCAAATGACAATATAGCAATACCGTTAAATAAAAGTTACTGAAATTGCATTAAACTAATGAAAGAGTGGACTTTGATGAGATAAAGCGGCTGATATTGAGTGATTCGTGAGTCGTGACATCCTAACAGTTAAACTCATTATCTATCACTTATGAAATTACTAAGGATTAATTATCTGAAAATTTACAGTACACATCACTTACACAAATTGTTAACTTTAACACAATATTTGAGTGTCTCAACTATAACAGTATTGGTAATTACAACAAAATTTACATTTTCAAAGGGAAAAATAACGTGGAATCAGAGACAATTAACAAAAGGCTTCTGAATTAGGATTTTTTTTTAATGTTGTAAGAGTTTCCAACTAGTTACAATAGTTATATTAGTTATACACACACACACACATCTATAAAAGTGTTTGGGTAACACTAACTAATATATACACAATAATTTTGTATACATTTATCGGTCATTTTCTTCTACGAATGAAGATTATCACATGGCGAGTCGAGGAAAAATAATTTATACGAAACCAAATCCAACCGTGACATTTGGAAACTTATAATAGAACCTATATATGAGTTATATCTATCGTATCAAATGGATTTAGTTAGCAATGAGACAAAACACTAATGTTTGTTAATGGTTACATGTCCATTTCATGATTGTAGCAAAATTCCACTTGTTGTTTTGATCAACACGATGCACTAAATCATGCTCTTTCTAATATCCTTAAATACAATTATAATAGGAGTAATGATAGATTAAATCCTAATGGTTATGGTTATTTTTTCACCTAATATTATATTTTTAACATATTATTATTAAAGTAGCTAATGTTTCATAATTTTTTTACATAATGCCCTCCGGTGAGTTTCCGGCACCCATACTTGCATGGCTCGCGGAAGCGTCCACGAGAGTAACCCACGTGTCTTTCGATGGAGTTTCTATCGTTCATATGCTTACATGGCTCGCTAGAACGTCCACGTCTGCAATTCAAATGGATAATTGAAAAATAATAATTGTCTACTAGAACCCAAAACACATATAAAAAACACATAATATCTGTTTTGAAGGAGAATTCAAGTATTTTTGAAAAAGTACTAATATCGCAAAATAACACCAAATGCGTACCATTTTTGTGTGTGGAATTCTCATCCTTTTTTGGTGTCAAAAAAATCAATTTGTCTAACTATAAAGATTCGGAGAAATTAGGAAGCTTTATCCATGCAATAACTAAGACAACCTAATAAAAAGATATAAAACCAAAACCTGAAAAGAAAAGGGTAGAAATTTGCTTGAATCCAAAAAGTAAAGAGGTAATGCGGGTGATTGGAGTGAGAAGGAAATTGATATTTGATGTCATCACAATCACAATGCGGAAGGAGTGGAGTAGCTCAGTAGGAGAGGAGAGGGCATGTCGGTCATTTTCATTGGGAGTTTATGGTAATCGACGATTAAACCGGTCAACGGATGGCCGGCTGTGGCCAGCGAAGGTTTATTTATTTATATATATTTTTCAAAATTTATTTTAAGAAAGTTGTGATTATATTTGATATTAGGGATTGAGAAAATTGTGGGCGGTGGCGGTGCTCATTTGACTCACCCAACTTCATTTCCTTGATTTCCGGTATTTCGCAGGCTAATCTGTTTCCAGCTTGGTGCCTATTTCTTCATTTAAAAAGTTATATTTGTTACTCCCTCCGTCCACGAAGAGTGTTCCACTTTTGCCATTTTGGGTATCCACAAAGAGTGTTCCATTTTCCTTATTTGGCAAAAAAGTGGTGGGACAATTTCTCCACTCACACAATATCTTTCATCTTTTATTAAATCACATGGTGGGACCATTTCCCCACTCACACAATTCTTTTACTTTTCATTAAAACTCGTACCGTCCACAAAGTGGAACACTCTTTGTGGACGGAGGCAGTACTTACTAACATTTCATCACTAGTTTTGAGATTTTTTTTTACTGAAGAATGAGTATATGAAAAATATATTCTCCATGAATTAAAAAAGACGGTATCACATCAGATTACATGTTTGTATAAACATGAATTTAAATACAGATTTTGATAAGTTCAATAATGTTGAGATATATGTAAATGATTTTACACAGATTATTGTGAAGAAGAATGTGGAAAAAAATATAGTAGTAGTATTTTTTTGGCTCGACTACGAAGCTATTAATCTAAAGGCTCGAAGAATTTATACTTTCACAAAAACTTAATTTAGATCGGTATATTAATTTTCAGTGAAAGATCGGAGATCCATGCTATTCCATAAAAATAATTTATTAACAATATATAATTGGAAGATATAATAAAAGACCATTTTTTAGTCCATGAATTGAATTGATGGGTTCAGTCAATCATGTTAAAGTAATAGTGCATGTCTTAGCTTAGGTCATGGTTTGACAGATAAGAGTATCTCTTTATTGTCTTGGATCAAAAAAAGTACTCTTTGTGTGAGATGATGTCAAATTACAAGACTCTATTGATAAGATAAAATAAAATAATGAGCAAAACCATAGAACTAATTGAGTGAAATTGGGTAGATGAACTCTGTATGATCATAGCTGTTAATTTAACTAGAATTGGTAATCCAAACAGTTGCATACTAATTAATTTGACATAAAATGTTTTAAATATGAACTTAAATAATTGCTTTGCTGTCTATGTATTTGATAAAACGTATGTTGCTTTCAAAAATGAATCTTGTCGCGGAGACCCGGGACAGGCATATCCATAAAAATTGATAAACTGCAAGTCCACATTTCCTAGAAGTAGCTCGTCAAACTAGTATTAAAAATGATTATAAATATTTTGATAAAATTTTCTGGAAGCTTCCGAGCTCGATCCTTCCTCTTAAACTCTCGTGAATGTATATATATATTTTATAAAATTTAATTAAGTTTTTCCGTCTATATTTAAAATCCTTGCTCCATGTGTTGTGCGTAAGTGTGTGTGTGTAAAATAGTGCAAGTGGGTGGAGTGAATTAAATAGTCAAATATAAAGGAAGAAACATGGAGTAGATGGAGCATTTAATTTGCTTGTGAGTAAAGTGTATTACAACCTAATCATCTCACCGCTTTTTCAATCATTACTTGACAATCTTACTCAATAATCTCAAACAAAGATCATTCAAATCACATTTATAAATATAATATATGCATGTGGCATCATATTAATAATAGATGCGTGATACTAATTGTCATTTGTTAATGTGCATTAATACAAAAGGTAGAAAACAATAAATAAAGTAAAGGATTACATCTTGTTACGTTCAACGATAATAAACTGATAAACAATTCAAATGTGAAGGAATTAAGTAAGCCGACAGAAGATGGAAAAGAAAAATACTCGACATCCTTTTAGTGATTAAGCAAAGTTGCATAGAATGAAAGTCTGAATCATAAATCTGCACATTTTTTTATGTAAACTATTAATAATAAATCATACTAATAAAGAGGATAATGTTGTTCGATGTATGATTTGCAAATTAAGTTTTCAAATTCCCTCCAATAAATGTTATGGTGATCATGATACAATTCTAAGGGGGTGTTTCCGAGGCTATGGTGATCAATACGTTTATCATTAATTTAATTTGGGCCTCTACAGAGCCAATATAGTAGTAGTATTTCTACTAATGTTTTTAATATAAGAGACTATAGCAATTCAAATGAGGGTTGCTTATAGATTATTCTTAGTTTTGGGCTACTATAAATCTTGAAGCCCAAATGTCCTATCAACTGCACCCATCTAAACTACTCATAGTTGATAGTTGAAATGCTAAGTAGGCTTTTAGTTTTAAATCTAGTACCAGTAAGTAGCCCGTCGA
Source organism: Salvia sclarea (assembly GCA_036873715.1). Lineage (NCBI taxonomy): Eukaryota > Viridiplantae > Streptophyta > Magnoliopsida > Lamiales > Lamiaceae > Salvia > Salvia sclarea. The sequence continues at coordinate 3,089,455 of JAYJMF010000002.1, read as the reverse complement.
AATTCGACGGGAAATCAATTTACGTCGAAATCAATTTACGTGACATAAAAAATATATATA
>JAYJMF010000002.1:3062665-3080654 GCA_036873715.1 Salvia sclarea | reverse complement strand
GGGGAGAAGGGAGGGGGGGGGGTTAGGGCAGAAGCAGCGCGATTTCTTTCTGTTCTGTGTTTCTTTCTGATTTAGGGCAGCAGCAGCGCGATTTCTTTCTGTTCTGTTTCTTTCTGATTTAGTTTGGGGGGGAATTAAAAAAGTAACTTTAAAAAAAAAAAAAAACGGTTTTCCTGGTTTAACCGGTCGGTTATCGATTATACCAAAAAACCGGAAACCATTAAACTAAATAACCTAAAACCGATCCTAACCCGAAACATCCGATTTTCGGTTGACCAGAATCGACCGATTCCCGGTTCGGTTACGATTTACCCGAAAACCCGAATCCAAATTCTCTCCCTTAGATGTAATTCAACAACTATGAACGCTTTAAAATTTTGGACAAAATGGAGGGAGTAGATGATGTGATATGATATGATTTTGGGGTGAAAACACAATTAAATAATATTTGACGGTCAAATTAGTAATAAATGAATGTCCTTGAAGCCGACAAACGATGTAGGGTCAAAAGCGGGACGCAACGCAACAGAGAGAAGTAGAAAAACATTTCCCCATTTCATCTTCTCAAAATAGAATTGCTAAAATAAGCAGCTTCGAGAAAAGGAATCACCGACTGAAAATGGAGGCGTCGGGAGAAGCAAAATCGATCTTCATCGACAAGATCATACCGCCGCGTCTGGAAGACGCCGGGCTCGAGGACTGCGCGCTGCCGCCGGAATCGATCAGAGAGGCGTTTCTCAAAGCCGCCTCAACCATCAAATCGTTCGTCTCAGATTCCGGCGACGAAGGCGGATGCGTGGAAGCTCCATGGGAGGAGTCCTCCGATGCACTCGTGGGGATAACAGACGGCTTCGGCGCGCCCTCCGAGGGCTGCTCCGTGGAGAAAGGCCGCGGATCGACGGAGGCTGAGGAGGATCTAGTGGTGGCGGGCGGCGGAGATGCGGCGAAAGAGAAATCGGATGCGTTGGTGGGAATCGGTTTGCCGGAGGGAGGGGAGAAGGCGTGCGTTGATGGATTGCGAGGGCTGGAAATTGGGGGAAAAGGGAGGGTTACTTTGGGGAAGAAAGATGACGTGGCGGATGGAGAGGAGAAGGGTGATGATGATGATGATAAACCAATCTTGGTTGAAGGCTGTGCTTGAAATGTTGAAGCAAATTTTTGTATGCTACTCCATGTTGTAGTAGTTTTCTTGGTTATTGTAGGTTTTGTAATACTACTACTATGCTTTTAGACTTTATTTACTAATGTTGATCTTTGTTTTATCTCTCGTTTTGTATTTATTTCATTTAGGGGTTATGTAATTTTATTTAGGATGCCAAAAACGTTCTATTTTGCCTTTTTATACTCACTTCCACCTAAAATCGAAACGAACTATCAAACTAAAAGTTTGTTTCAATTTGATTAATATTGGTAAATTTGAAAAGAAATTAGGAAAATCAAACTATTCAAATAGAAATGGGGTACTAGAGAACGTTCAAGAATCAACACATCAAATTAAATTTTAAAATTCGATTGCATTAACAAGCTCTTGCATAAATTTTCAGATTTCAGCAAATGATTATGCATTAAGCAAGTTCATAAATTTTAAAATTATATCCCGAGAATCTTCTTTATTAAAGGATTTGGGGCCAAGCCCTTCACATCATCATTTAATTCTCTCTAAAGCCTCCACGTAGATTTTCGTTAATTAGACCTTTTATATTTTATTAATTTTTGGTCTATTTATTAATTAATATTTTTATATAGGATTTTGGACATGTACGAGCATTAGAATGAGGTGATCATGCAACCGTAGCTTTTGAGACGAGAACATATAGTAAATTATTTTGTATATAGGACATTTACGAACATTTCGACGAGACGATGCAAACGTGGCTTTTAAGATGAGAGCATACATATAAAATTATTTTTCTATCAGATTTGGGACATGTACGAATATTTAGACGAGGCCATGCAACCATGCATACATCGATTCGGCGAGGTCATGCAACCATGAAACATTAAGTCGAGGATATTAATATCTCAATATAATTCATTATCAACTTTAAATAATATTTATTTATGTATTCTAATCTTATAATCGATGAGGCGATGCAACCGTGACTTTTGAGATGAGAATATATAGTAAAATTATTTTGAATATGGGATTTGAGACATTCACAAGCATTTCGACGAGGCGATGCGACTGTGGCTTTTGAGACGAGAGCATATATATAAAATTATATCTTATATGGGATTTGAGACATGTATGGGCATTTCGACGAGGCGATACAACTGTGCATCGATTCGGCTAGGCGATGCAACCATATAACATTTTTGGTTAAAATTTACATAATTAATACCTATTAAAGTTATACCTATCACCTTGAATTATTACGTTTACGATGATCATAATTAATAATATAAAATTATCCCTGCCATAAACTAGTAAATTTTTAATAAATTATTTTATTCGATTGAGCTCAACACATTTGAGCTCTGTTCCTACATAACATAAAAAATAAATAAAAAAATTGAAACACAAAATTTTAATTTACAACTAATCAAATAAAATTATAAAAATGAATTCACTTTCAAAACGATGTTTAGAAAAGTCCAATATTCCACAAAAAAAGGAAAAAGAAAATCTGAAATTAGCAAATGTTAGTAGGCAACTCAAAATCCCCATTTGGGCGACAATTTACGATCGAAATCCAATCAATCGGGAGAATAGACAATTAGGAAACGATGAAGAAAAGGAAAAACTATGAAAATGCATCGCCCGTTGAAGAAGAAGAAGATGATGACGACACCGATGATGAAGAAGAAGAAGAAGAAGATAACAAGAAATACACCTCCAAACACACTGATCTCAGGATTCTTACACCGTCTCTACCCAAAATATTTCTCTTCTGTTTGATTGTGCGCATTGTCAATTCGTTGCTCGTGCAGACATACTTCAATCCGGATGAACACTGGCAAGCTCTCGAAATAGCCCATCGAATTACATTTGGGTAAATCAATCTCTCTCTCTCTCTCTCTATCCAACACACACACACACACACACACATACACAAGCACTAAGTTCGCAGTTCTGCGTTTTGAATTGTTGATTGAAAATATTAGGTATGGGCATTTGACATGGGAATGGAAAAAGGGCATAAGGAGCTACTTGCATCCAGTTATCTTTGCTGCTCTGTATAAAGTTCTTGCATTTCTTCATCTTGATTACCCTTGGTTCATGGTACTAATGATTTCTTATATTTTAATTTTTTATACGAATTTTGCAAAACTAAAAAAAAAAAAATCTGTTGCGTTTTGCCTTTCAGTTTTACTTTCATTAGTGCGAGATCATTCTAATGCTGCTCCGCTCTAAAGCTGTGGCTGTCTTATGTGATTCTACTTCTGCTTCCACTTCTTTGTTTTCTAGCAATATAAATGTATACCATTGTTTCCATCCTGCACAGATAAGGTCTCCTCGGATGCTGCAGTCGATATTTGCTGCTTTTGGAGATCTCTACGTGTACAAATTCTCTCGAATTCTGTTCGGTGGTAGTGTTGCTGAATGGGCTGTATCCTTGCTTTGCTATTTGACAGTTTATTTCTTGGTTATTGAGTTAGCACTCGATAGTTTTTGTGTGGTTCCAGACCTATTGGTTGTTTTATTGGTGAATGGAATTCGAACCTTTGTGGTACTTAACTTTGTTACAGCTCTTTGCACAGCTAAGCAACTGGTTCTTGTTTTTCTGCATGCCTCGTACGTTTTCTAATAGTTTAGAAACAGTCCTCACGATTGTGAGTTTATACTACTGGCCCTGCTTGAGAGGGTCTGCCACAGCAGTTCCATCTGGTTCAAGAAAGTATGCCTTGGCTATAGCGGCAGTAGCATGTGCCATTCGACCAACGAGTGCTATCACTTGGATTTACATTGGTTGTCTAGAGTTATTTTCAACACGTAGTAAGCTAAAGTTTCTTCTTCTCGAGGTTGTTCCGATCGGGTTAGTATGCTAAAAACCATTCATGTTTGCTTACTATAAAAGTCATCAGATCAATAAGAAAAGCTTTATTTGTGTTGCTTCTTATATACTACTAATTAGTATAACAATGGCTCAAAATAATGCGCCGCACCTCTACGTGGGAAATGCCATAGATTAGTGTGTTCTAGATGAAGTTTGGATAAATGTCCAGTTGCTTAGTCCCACAACTTTTCTTTTTGGAGATCCTCTTATTTCTTCTGAACCATGTTTAAAGGCTGTAAGCTTTAGAGATGACCATCAGTTATCAATTGGAAGTTGATCAGCAATCCATGTCCCATGCAGCTAACCATATCTTTTCAAAGTGATAGATCATTATGATGCCACAGACATTAATGAACATAAAGGCAGCTTTCAAAGAACTGAATCAATAAGATTATGTTTTCAGAAAGCAGATTTCAATTACAGTATTCGATTAGAGTATCTTCAGACGTGGTCAAAATACTTCTGTTTGAGATGTTTAGAGCCATGTCCTAATGTAATTCACGTGTCTCTCAAACTATATATGTCTTTTGACATCTGAACTGTGTAGACTACTCCATTCGATTTTCCAGTTGTTTGAGTCCCTTTAAGCCCTACTAGAGGATGCCTATATTTGTGTGAACCACTTATAAGCCGTTGTTTTAACTATAACTTTCGATGATTACCTCTTAAAGGCCTGCTTGATTGCTTCTTATATTAAAATTATTATCTGTGTATCAGGGGGATTGTGCTTGGTCTTACATTCTTGCTGGATTATCAGTTCTACGGGTCATGGGTGATCGTTCCTCTCAACTTTCTAAAGTTCAATTTCTTGTCATCCGGTGGAGACTATTACGGAACACATCCATGGCACTGGTATTTGACGCAAGGATTCACCATTATTCTCTTTACGTACATACCATTTACCATAGCAGGTATCGTCAAGTCTAAAGAGTGGAAGCTTCCTGGATTGGTCGCATGGGTTCTGGCAATTTATAGCCTCCTCGGCCACAAAGAATTCAGGTACCTTGATTTAATTAGCATTACGTGCTTACAGTGTCGGTAGTGCTTCCCCATTAATGCCTCTAATTATCATCAGACTCCAACTATCAGGTTTGTTCTTCCTGTGCTTCCAGTAGCATTGATGTTCTCGGGTTATTCGCTAGCCAACCTTGGACGAGCAGAGAGATCGAAAGGAGGTTCACATTCCCATATCCAGCGCACTCCGAAGCTGGAGCTGGCAGTCCTTTTCCTGCTCGTTACTAACGTCCCAATGGGATTGTATATGAGCATGATTCATCAGGTATGGTGATGATGCTTACTGTCGTTATGGACGGTTTTGCTTTTACATGAATCCCTCATATTTTGTACTGCGAACTGGGCTTAGTTTTTCTCTGAAGCTTGAAGCACAAATCATACTAAGATACTCCCTCTGTCCCCGCAAGTCTCCTATTTCAGAATTTCATGGTAAAAAGTTGCCAAACATCCCATTTTACCCGTCATCAATAATAAATTCGCCTTTTCAGTTTCCAATGTAAAGTAAGGGTAAAATTGCCGACTTTCTGTTATGAGTGTTTTGACGTATGGGACACTTATTGGGGGCAGAGGGATCGAACACCGAGGTTCCCTAAGGTTTCATTGTTATACTTTTACCTGCTGATTATAGAGAGGAACCGAGGATGTTATGAACTATCTCGCGGAGGAGGCTGAAGAGAATAAAGTCAAAAGCATCCTTTTCCTAATGCCTTGCCATGCTACACCATACTACTCCACTCTGCATCGCAACCTTCCAATGCGCTTCTTGGACTGCACACCAAGGTAACGACGTGAAATATCTCACTTGCATGCAACTCTCTTTAATCTTTATTTACTCTTAACGTTGCCTGTAATAGTGACGAGAAAGGAATCTTGGACGAGTCTGACCAGTTTTTAGCAGACCCCGTTGGTTTTGCAAGGAAGTTGACTCAAAATTGGAGCCAACCGAGTCACGTTGTTTTGTTTGACTCACAAGAGAAGCTATTGAAGGATTTTCTAGCTATACATCATTTCAAGGAGGTACTACATTTCAATAAGTTTTGTTGTCTCGTCTTTTGATGCTCGAATATGTACTTATAGATTTGAATGTTTGGACTTGCAGATTAGAAGATTCTTCCACTCCCATTTCAAGGTGGATAGAGAATTGCAAGCATCTGTAGTTGTGTATGCTTTTCAAGGCCACTGAATTGGTGATGATACCAAATTTTGGAATAGTGCCACAACAAGTCAAGAATTAGTGATAGATATTTCCAAGTAATGCTGCCACGGCACTTTTCAAAACAAAATTGGGAGAGATTAATTAAACAACTTTGTCATTTGAGTTACATCTCTGGTTTTCAAGAAACTTGAGTTCTTTGCAGTAGTTGAAATCCCATGATTCTTTTGATTTTTTCCTACAAATTAATTGTAATTTGGAATAAATCGAGAGATGATATATTATTGGAATGTTAAAAGAGCCCATATGCAGTATTGACTTTTAGCGGTCCATAAATTTCTCATATAAAGCACTAAAATTCAGTCCTATAAATTTCTCATGTCTTTTTACAAAAGTCAAAAGCCACCTTTTATATCATTTTTATTTATTTATACCGAATTATATGTTACGAGATTAATTTTACACCAGGCATCAGACAAATCTCTTGGAAAGCTTCCACCAAACATACAAAATATATATCGACCATATATCTTTATATAGTAAACATTTTATTGACAAATTTCTGTATAGACTTTCTGACAAACGGGGTTGAACTGCCTCAAACTTATATACTCATAAATTATGTAAAAAGGAATTAGGGTTGTCTTGGGATCGAATTAACTACGTAAAAGTTGTCCACTTGGAGAGAATAAGAAGAAAACAAAAATTGCTCAAATAAAAAATTAGCACTTATCTTGTATTTGATCATGTGTACAAGAGAACAATGCTGTTAATTTTTAGATTGGCTTTTGATCATGTACGTCTGCCCTAAGCTTATATTTTAATTGGCCAAAAAAAGTAACACAATAAACTCAAGTTAATTAGTTATATAGCATATTGAAACACCATCACAATTGATCAAACTCATTAACTTATTCAAGGCATTACGCAATATAATTATTAGTATATTATTATATGTTGGTTGAGCCATAATATTTTATGTGGATGGAAAGGAGTTGAGCTAATTGTACGACTCATACCATATTTCAAAATTCAAACCAACCAACCCCAAAATCTTGAAGTTTCTCCACATCTCACCCTCTATATAAATTACAACTTCCTCTACTTCCCATGCATCACTCATCACCTCAAACACCGCAAATCTTGATCATATCAAACAATGGCAAACCATCATTCTATCTATTCCTCTCTCTTCTTGTCTTTGGTAGTTGCGGTGGCCTACACGACTGAGGCCCGCCACCTCCTAGAGTCGCCATCGACCTTGTCGGAGATTCCAGAAATTCCAAAATTACCAACTTTGCCAAAACCTGATATTCCAGAAATTCCAAAGCCTGAAATTCCTCAATTGCCACAAAAACCAGAGTTGCCAAAACTTGAGATCCCAGAAATGCCGAAGCCTGAAATCCCAGAGCTACCAAAACTAGAGTTGCCAAAGTTCGAAATTCCTCAATTGCCGAAACCAGACATACCTAAACTTGAGATCCCGGAGTTACCGAAGCCTAAAATTCCGGAGTTGCCTAAACCCGAGATTCCAGAATTGTCAAAATTGGACGTGCCAACATTATCCAAGGCCGAGTTGCCACCAAAACCAGAATTACTGAAGCCCGAGATCCCTAAGTTGCCAAAACCTGAACTTCCAGAAATGCCGAAAGTTGAAATTCCTCAGTTGCCTAAACCTAAAGTCCCAGAATTGCCGAAGCTCGAGACTCCTAAGATCCCAGAATTGCAAAAATCAGAGTTTTCAAATCCGAAAATTCCTCAATTGCCAAAACCAGAAATTCCAGAGTTACCTAAGTCTGAGATTCCAGAATTGCCCAAACCGGACATGTCAAAGCCCGAGTTGCCAACTCTCCCGAAGCTTGAGGTCCCTCAACTTACAAAGGTTCCAGAATTGCCCCAAGAGCCCAAGTCACCTTGATTTCCTTACTACAAACAACTGATGGAGGCAGGATATTGCTTTCATACAATATTCAGCATGATGTACAACACTACATATATTTTTATATAATCATATGCACACAACATATATAGCGTTGTTAATTTATGTACTTGTCTTGCTATTGGCGTTAATGAACAATTGAACATGTATGTTGTTTACACTTATTATACTGATTACTCGTATTATTTTGTCAATGTATTTTGACTTGTGACTTGGAGCGAAAATGGAGCATCTATGTTACAATTTCATTTTTTTAAGAGTATTTTATATGTAAATATGATAATATGAAACTCCATGTTGTAAAAAATTCCTGGTCGCGGTATATCTTCTACGAGAGGTCTCCCGTGCTCTCGCGAAAATTAATTGATTAATAATTACTCCTTGTGAATTAATTTAGTAACTAAATTATTTAAATAATACATTCTTATTCTTTTATAAAAATATTTATTTTTATTCATAAACAATGTTATTTTTATTCAAAATAAGTGTTACTTTGAATTATAAGAATAACTAATTTTATTCAGAACAAGTAGTAATATTTTATTCTCAAAAGCTGTTACTTTAAATTTTAAAAGAACAACCACTTAAGTTAGAAAACAATGTTACTTTGAATCATAAGAACAATATATTTTATTCAAAACAAGTGTTATTTTTTATTTTATTCACAAAAAGCGGTTACTTTTAATTTTAAGAACAATCATTTTTATTTTAATTTTTTTTTATTCACAATAAATATTACTCTTGTTCTAAAAAACGGTTACTTTTATCTTGAAAAATCTACACTGGTAAGTTATAACGCCCCAACGACCCAAAGCTTACCGTTTTTGTTTGTGATCTTCTGCTTATTTCAATGATTTCATGTCATTATGACATTTTGAGTTTCACTAATATAGAAAAATTAGCATTTACAAATTAGGCAAATATATATAATTGAGACGAATATAAAATTAATTAGAGTATCACATTAATTCAGCGCATCAAAATCCTGTAAGACTACATTTGTAAAGGTGGAAAAAACTTCCAAATGATTTGGTATATAGCTGGCAGAAAAAATAAGCAAGTTTTGTAAAATTTTCGTTAGTGATAATAGAATCTAAATTGTGGCAAATAAGAGAAGTACTTCAATTTCATGTTGAAACTATACCAAAAGTCAATACTCCACACTGTTGGCAAGTCTTAAATATTTAGGTATGCACCAATTTCTAGATGGATGCGCATTAACGTTTGAGACAAGTGTACATCTGTATTTCAGCCATCAAATTCCAGATTGCTCAAAAATGAAATATAGACGCGGTATACATAAATGTATGATATGTAATATAATACTATAATTTCTAAGTATGCATAATATTTTCAGAATAGTCAAATACACTCACTAAATGTCAAAACTTTTCACCTAAATATATCTCATGACATTTATTTTGCAGATGTATTATGCCAATCAATTTAGCAAAGCTATATGTATTGATTGACAATGTACATATATAAATACAAAAGTTTGAGATCTCCGTTATCAACAACCTCTTTTATAATGATTTGTTACTTTAATAGCATCGGTCAACAAATTCTAAAATATAAATAAGGGAAAATATAATAAATTGAATTCAATTCAATTAATCCTATTAATCTCTCCATCTTCCCCATTTAACCCTGCATTCATGGCTGTCTAGAGAGAGAGAGGAATGATGCATATATAAAAGCAGCATGCATGCGTCTACCTATTTGAAGACCTTGTTTAAGATCCCATAAATGCCTCACATGTATCCAGCATAGAGTGTTGAAAACATCCCTATTCACTCTTGCTGCACTTTATTTACTTTGAGAGAGAGAAAGTTGCGGCTAGCAATGGAGCCGCGGAGATTAATTTTGGTGCTATATTTGATAATTTTGCCAAGCAATGCATTTGCAGAGGCAAGGGAGCAAGATGCTGACCGCATAACGGCGTTGCCGGGGCAGCCGGCGGTGAATTTCTCCCAATATTCCGGCTACGTCACCGTCAACCAAGAGCAGGGCCGAGCCCTCTTCTACTGGCTCACCGAGGCTCACCATCATGCACACACTAAACCCCTTCTTCTTTGGCTTAATGGAGGTTGGTTTGGTTGCTTCTTCTTATGTTTTATTATCTCATCCTCATCCTGCAAAATATAAATAAAAAACGATTATTTGAATAGAAAAAAGAAAAGTTGGGTCGAGTGAATAAATAGATAGGGGCCTGCGACTTTAATTTAGTAATTATTTAGAAAGAAAAAAGCAACCATCTTCCAGTTTGAGCAATGGATAAGGCATGTACCGCTTCAGTTAGTGTAGTGTAGTACAATAATAATCATGAGATGAAAATGTTTTGCATGAATTATGTAAAACTCCCAAAACTAGTTAGGTAGAGATTAATCAAAGTAAACTTTGCAATTTTGGTTTTTTGTGCATGGAATTAATTTTGTAGGTACGTATGATGTATATAGGTTTATGTATGAAGGGTGGTGTATGTGGACCATAATTGTTATGTAAAAAGCTGAGTCTCTTTCTGTAGATGGGATATTTCCTTTTTCCAATAAATATATGGATGCCATTTTTCAATATAGTAGGTGCGTGAAGTGATGCATTAATTAAAGTTTTAACTCATTTCAAAATAACATGACACACAGACAGCTGACACATGATTTATTTCCCTTTGGCTTTGGGCGTCGTCGCTGTCCATGAAACTTTCGAGCTTGAGCCATGAAATGAATTTACCATTAATTCATAAATTGCGCCTTCTTTTTTTTTGTTTGTTTGTATTGAAAAATGGGCTGTGCAGGGCCAGGATGTTCATCAGTAGCATATGGAGCATCAGAAGAAATAGGGCCCTTCAGAATTAACAAAAATGGGTCATCTCTCTATCTCAACCCACACTCATGGAATACAGGTATCCCTACTTCAAATTAATCAAATGGATGATGCATCAACTAACTAATTTCTAATATACTATCTATGATGCTCTGCTTAATTAGTCGCAAATCTTCTGTTTCTGGAGTCGCCTGCTGGCGTCGGCTTCTCCTACACAAACACATCCTCCAACCTCCAAGATTCTGGTGACGAGAGAACGGCTCAGGATGCTCTCATTTTCCTCGTAAGATGGATGGAAAGGTTCCCGCAGTACAAACAAAGAGACTTGTACATCTCCGGAGAGAGCTATGCAGGCCACTACGTCCCACAGTTGGCAAACAAGATATACGATTACAACAAAAACAACGCTTCCCAATCCCATCCCATCATCAATCTCAAAGGATTCATTGTAGGAAATGCAGATACAGACACCGAATCCGATTACATTGGAACTGTCAACTATTGGTGGAGCCACGCCTTGATTTCCGATCACACATACAACATGCTCTTGAACTCATGCAACAACACCTTCAAGAACACTTCTCAAAAATGCCAAGACGCTCAGAGATATGCAGATCAAGAAATAGGGAACATAAATCAGTACAACATATACACAGAGACGTGCAATGCATCAGCGGGAGGAAGCAAGCGTTTTCTAAGGCGCGGGAACAACCTCAGAGTTCCTAGGTTTTCTGGATACGACCCGTGCACAGAGAATTACGCTGAGATATACTACAATAGGCCGGATGTGCAGAAGGCTATGCATGCAAATACTACCCGGATTCCATACAAGTGGACCGCGTGCAGGTACTCCCTTTGCCACTCTTTCCAGTGTTATACAAGTAAAGGTAAAAAAAGTAGCCACTCTTACAATGTTACCCTTAACATTCCACATATTCAGCCAACATGTTATTCAGAATTCGTAAAAAGGACAAATAAACACAAAAGTGGCTATTCTTTCTATCTCTACAATAGCAAAGTAATTTATACATACATATTAGTTTGAAGAGAGCATAGAGAGATAACATGATACATTACCTATGTATACGACAGTGATCCACTTATACTGAACTGGAAGGACTCCCCCGCTTCAATGCTCCCCATCTACAGAAAGCTGATCGCTGCAGGGCTTAGAATATGGGTATTCAGGTGCACTCATGTAAAAAAATTATCAGAAATATGCACAATGTGCAAAGAATTGCTTAGGTAATGTTTTTCTCCCCGCCATTTAGTGCAGTGGGGACGCGGACGCAGTCGTGCCTGTAACAGCAACGAGGCTTTCTCTGAGCCATCTCGATCTCAGAATCAAGACTCCCTGGTATCCTTGGAATGCTGGTGGCCAGGTACTGATATTCATCAGATATTTGCACGTTTTTCAAGACTCGTGAAATGAAACAGCAGTTTACTCACAGGTAGGCGGATGGACGGAGGTCTATGAAGGGCTAACATTCGCAACAGTGAGAGGAGCCGGTCATGAGGTTCCCCTGTTTCAGCCTGAGAGAGCTTTCAAACTTATAGAGTCATTCTTATCTGGGAAAGACCTGCCAAAATCTCAATAACCAGGAATTGAACTAATTCCTGAAGGAAGTTTCTGGAAGAAGTCTTAGAATAGATCATTCAACATGAATTGTATCTGATAGTCACATAATATAGTTCTCAATATAGTTATGATATACATACATTCTGTTTTGCTAGTAACAAAATTGAATCTCTAAGAAGTCACTACTTGAACCCCTCGCTTAGACCGGGCGGCATTCCTATACTTTGAGCTAGGTCGCTCATTCTCTCCTTCATGGCCTGAAAGAATTAAGGATATCAAGTTTAGAAAAGGAAAATTTTAAGAGGCCAAAAGTTACTAAAAAAGTTGTTCTACTTATGAAGAATCTTACGATAACACTCTTCTGATGTGCATCTTTGTATGCCTCGTTGATCAGCAGTGAAAGCTTCTGTGCAAAGAAGAAACCAAACTTAACAAATTCTCAATGATTAAACAGAGAAGGAGACTGAGTTTTGAATATGATTTTGTCAATTGTCATTCATTTGGAATCACCATCAATATCAGTAAGAAATAGTAAAGTCTTCACAGATACTCACTTCTGCTCCTAGTTCCATTGCAGCTTCAGTAATCTCGGTGCGTATAGGTTGTTGATTCCCCGATAGAGTAACCTGAAAATTCCGAGTTAGGTACTAAAGAAAAGCAGTGGAAGAGAGGTCAAGCCTAGTCAGCAATGTTTCAGAGCATTCTACAACTTCTATGTTCAACAATTCAAGTGTGTGTGCTGCCAAAATTGATGGTTTGTTTATCCGATCAAACCTTTATGAGCTCTCCTTCACAGTAACCCTCGAACTCTGCTCTGCATAAGGAAGAGAAATAGGGAAAGGGTGAGGTCAAAACGATGTATTGAGAAGATAAAGTATGAGATAGAGAAGGCCCTAAGCTAACTTGAACATACATTGCAAGTTCTTTTTGTACTCTCACTGCCTCGACCTGCACAACCATCTGCGCCTTCTTCACTGTTTCGTATAACCCTTGCATTCCTCCCATGATTCCTGCCTGATCTTCAAAATCAACCAAAAGCCATGCCAACATCAATTAATAGAATTGGCATTGGATTGGACGAAGTTGCTTTCAAGACCTAATGAATCTATTATTATGAGTACTCCTATTAAGATGATGAATAATGCTTTGGAAACTTGCCTTTGAAGGAGCATCATCGCTCTTTTCACCACTATCTTTCTTACCACCGAATAGGCAGCAAATTTGGAGAGGTTTATGCTTCACTATCCGCTTGTGGTAACTCGACTGAGATAAAACAGAGGTGCCAGCTGGACTTGTGCCGGTGTTTGATCTGTCTGAACAGGTATATGCGAGAGGGCAATAAGTAAATATGGCAAACGAATAAAAGCATTTGACCAAGGCATGCTGATTGCTAAACTTGCATTACATATGAATGAAAGTGGCTCATCAATGGAATAGATTGTGAAGTCAATGAATGTACTTTTAGGGTCAACAACACACTTAAGAGGCTAAAATAGAAAATCTCTTCATACCGGCAGCAGCTGTCGTTAGTTTCAATAGCCTAAGAATCCAGCCAAAAATTCATGTTTGGTTGCAATATTATATAACCACCTTATGAATGATCTTCATAGAGATCGCATAAAAAATGAAGGAAAATCCACCCCTTAAAAGTTCAAAACGAGTTAAGAAAATACCTTTGATTACAAATGTTTTCCCTTATTAATCTGCTCTTTCTTCTAAAATTGCAACAAAAGATTTAAGTTGTTGTGAAACCATGCTCGATGCTGAGAATCATAGTACAAAACAGCATCGATTTTTCGACCAACACTCCCAAGTCCTAACCAAATTCAAAATTCACAATTACCCACACATAAAAATGTTACAGCTTGACCAAATTTCACAACCAAGTCCTCGAATCGAAGACAGGGATCAGCAGTATGATGGAGATCTACAATTTGAGGAACAAGATGAAAGATCGATAGTGTTTCTAAGGCTTGAAATCATCCTTTACTATTTCAGCCTAACCCTCATAACTTACCAGACTTAATAATTCAACAAATTACCTAACGTTTGGGAAATCAATGCAAACTTTTTTGAAGCATAAAAGAATGAACATATAAACCAATGACTACAATCTACAAACTGTATGTCTCATCCTCAAAAGAGACCAAATTGCATTTCCATGAGACCGCCAATCTTAGAAAAAATCTCCATTCTATATGAGAAATGAATTGTTGTGGCACGCCAAAGAGAAACAAAAAGTTGCAGGAGAAAGCAGAGAGTTTACGTATGGAGCCAGAAAGCGGTCGAGATGCGAGCGCAGTGGCTGATGCCATTTTTCAGAGGTGAAGTGAAGAAGATGAGTGGATAAAGTGGTTATGCTGCCTTCTTTGCTGTATAGATTAGTTATGTTGTTGGTCTGCTGTTTACGAATAATGCTCATTTTTACTTCTTCTTTTTAATGTATTAATGTACTAAGAGAGGGCGTGCGTTGCACCTCTTACACTTGTTAATTTAACATGTTACTTTATGGAGTATTATATAGAGTCATATATTTAGTAACAAATAAATCAAAAGTTCATTACTAATTCCTTTCTAATTGTCATTAAAAAATATCAAATAATTTTCTAAATATTTCAAACCAAAACTTATTTATAGTAACATATCGGAATGTGTTTGGAGAAGCATTAAACTTTATTTTAGTTTCTTGCATTTTCTTCACAAACTTAGGTATATCTATGTTTTTTCTATAAAAGAGAGGATCTATAACATTTTTCCATATGGTGACTCGAATCCCCGACCTATCGGTTGGAGGAAAAGCATCTTACCAACTAAGTTGAGCTTCATTGTCATATATCTACTTTAAATGGTATAGTTAAATCTTATAAAAATTACTCCGTCCATCCTTTATTGAGAGACAAAATGGACCAATAAAAATTGGACGAATGGAGTATTGATTTAAACTACAAAGAAACTAAATCTTCAAATGAGAAACAAATTTAATGATATGAGTTTATCTAGATACAGCCTAATTTAATCGTTTATGCCTACAAAGATTGTCAAATTCGTTCGGGATTGAATTATATGTTATGATCTAATGGAATTTATTAGATATATCAACGCACTACACAAAAATCAATGATTGAATGAATATTATTAGATATACCAACGTATATAAATATCTATCAATCGATCATCTTGGATTACAATTGAACAAATTAAAGCATATTGATCGGATTGGCTTATTTGAATTCACTATCAAATTTCAATATCATATTATATTTATCCATTCTTTTATAAACTATTCCATGTATATAACAAATAGAAATCTTGTAATATATACTCAAGATGTGATAAAAAAACATACGGCCAAAGATATATGAAAGTTTTTTGTTATATTAATAGGGAAATATGCTAATTAAATCACGAATTATACCTCAAAATGTAATTACAGTACGACTTTTGAATTTTGGCAATTAAATACCTAAACTTTCAATTTGTTGTAATTGGGGATTTGACTCGTCACTGATTTTTTGTGAGAAACGACGTCATTTGACATGGAGTATTTTAAATTCATGTAGGAAAAATTAGTATTGAGTCAGATTTCCGTTCGTTCCAATTATACAAAAATGAAATTTCAGGTTTACTTGTCAAAATCCAAAAATCATGTTATAATTATATTTTGGGCATAATTTATAATTTGTTTGACAATTTTTCCATATTAATATATAGTCCCTAATTTCTCAAAACAAAAATATAGTCCCAAATTCATAGCGGGTTGTATTGACAAGAATAATAAAACAACAATGACTATATATATAAGCAAATAATTGCAAATATGTTCCATAATTCATTAACTTATCAACTTTTTTATGTGAATGTACAATTTATCACCAATTATAACCAATTCTTTGTTGATCCATTTGTAGATCAATACGTCAAATTAATTAAGTTGGCTAGATATTTTACCTTCACCCAGTAGTTTAGGGGATTCGAGTATATATCAAATATAACTGTAATCTAGTTAAATAACTTAGTAAACTAAAATTCATAATTATTAAGAATTAGATTGTAGATATATATGTATGTATATATAAATAATTTATAATTTATATAATTGTCCTTAAAATAATATAAGGATAAAATAGACAATCTATATTTTATAAAACCCACACTTTTATTATTAGTATAGATTTACAATTATTTGCTTATATATATAGTCATTGTTGTTTTATTATTCTTGTCAGTACAACGCGCTATGAATTTGGGACTATATTTTTGTTTTGAGAAATTATGGACTATATAGAAAAATTGTCAAACAAATTATAAATTATGCCCAAAATATAATTATAACATGATTTTTGGATTTTAACAATTAAACCTGAAATTTCATTTTTGTACAATTGGAACGAACGGAAATCTGACTCAATACTAATTTTCCTACATAAATTAGGTTGTATCTAGATAAACTCGCATCATTAAATTTGTTTCTCATTTGAAGATTTAGTTTCTTTGTAGTTTAAATCAATACTCCCTTCGTCCAATTTTTATTGGCCCATTTTGTCTCTCAATAAAGGATGGACGGAGTAATTTTTATAAGATTTAACTAACCCATTTAAAGTAGATATATGACAATGAAGCTCAACTTAGTTGGTATGCTTCTCCTCCAACCGATAGGTCGGGGATTCGAATCACCATATAGGAAAATGTTATAGATCCTCTCTTTTATAGAAAAGATATAGATATATCTAAGTTTGCGAAGAAAATGCAAGAAACTAAAATAAAGTTTAATGCTTCTCCAAACACATTCCAATATGTTGCTATAAATAAGTTTTGGTTTGAAATATTTAGAAAATTATTTGAAATTCTTTAATGACAATTAGAAAGGAATTAGTAATGAGCTTTTGATTTATTTGTTACTAAATATATGACTCTATATAATACTCCATAAAGTAACATGTTAAATTAACATGTAACACGTGCGACACACGTCCTCTCTGCTAGTAATGAAAAAGACTAAAGTAAACATGTAAACTATATGTGGACTAAAGTTTGGCTAATTCAGTTAATGAAAATTTACAAAGCTAAACAAATACAATTATAAACCATATCTTTGGAAACTGAAAACGAGTCCTTTATAAACAAGATCGATACAAAAAAAATCAAATACAGTAGTTTTTTACCATTAAAGGTCTCTTTTCAAAAAAAATGAAAAAGAAAATGAATGAATAAAATTGTTAGACCGATGAAATTGGATACTATATACTAGGGGTGAGCATATAGTACCGAAAAACCGAACCGACCGCTAAACCGTCACGAAACCGTCCCGAAATTATGGTTAACCAAACCGGTTTGGTCGGGTTTTTTTGTAATTCCAAAAAAACCGTACCGGCCGGTTCGGTTACGGTCTTTAAATTTAAAAAACCGATGGTTAACCGACCGAACCGTTATTTATTAAATAATTATAAATATATTATATATTAAATTATTTATTAATGAAATCA
>JAYJMF010000002.1:3047975-3062565 GCA_036873715.1 Salvia sclarea | reverse complement strand
TTTAAATTGACTAAATCATCCCTAACAATTACTAAATTAACAATTAATATTTTTTATTTGTATTCCCATTAGAAAAAAGATAACTAATCTCTCCAAATTTGATGGATTACTTATCTAAAGAAAAGACCTAAATTGGAGCGGGCCTTTGACTAATGCGGGCTTTGTAGATTATTTTTTTTGGATACCAAACAATGAGATAACTCCATCTACATTTGTTATCTTGGGCTTATTTATGATATCAAACACGCCCCAAGTCTCATATAACCCTCAAAAGACGACAAAACTCATATAAATTATTCTCAAATTTACTAAATAGATTAAAAAAGGAAGAAGCAAATTCATTCTCATCCAATCTAAATTACAAACAACTATATCTACAAATTAATGAATCAATCGCCTTAAAAGTTTTAAACAAATAATTGGTCCTACTCTTGAATTACCATTAGTATTATCAAAGTTTGAATCTTTATCGAAGATTCTACTAAAAAAATATCAGAAGCTGAGTTTGGAAAAATGGCTCAAAATTTATCTGGATAAGATGATAATCAAGTGCTGCTGCATGTGTTGGGCTTAAAACTCATTCGCCCCCTTGCTCACACCCCCAACCCACCCCCACCCCCGCCATGGCTGGTCTGACCAGCACCTTCCATCATCCCTGCAAATCCCAACTCCCCAAAACCTTCAAACCCTTCTCCATCCATCTCCAGACCTTTTCCCTCCGCACCCTCACCCCCAAAACCGCCCGCTACCCCTCAATTTCCACCACCATCTCCGCCCGATACGGCGGCAGCGGAGGAGGCGCGCAGCGGAGGTCCAAGCCCGCTGAGGATGAAGCCCTAGACTTCTCTTCGGTTAAGTGAGTTGTGATAATTTTTGTGGTCTTCGGTTAATGAGGATTCGATTTCTTTATTTTATGTTATCTATATATCTGTGTGGTTTTGCTAATTGTGTGGTGGTTTGGAATAGGTCAGATACTGTTAGGCTAATTGATCAGCAACAGAAGATGGTGAGTCTCTCTCTGTGTATGTGGTGTGTTTATGGGGGAAGGTTTTGTTTGCTTGAACATTGTATTGGTTTGTGATCTTGATTAGGTTGGAGTAGTAACAAAAGCTCAGGCTTTCCAAATGGCTGAGGATGCTGAGCTTGATTTGGTATGCTCATTTATATATCTTTTTCTTGAATCCCTCGGAGTTTTGAGTGAAATCGTTTCTTGCTAAAATTTGTTTCTCTGCCTTGCTTCATAGTTATGGTTCATCTAGTTTAATTATTCATATACTATTGTAGTATTGTTATAATGCTAAATCAGGATCTGATTTTTCTTTATTTTATTGATGCCAAATTAGATTTCTTTAGGGTAGAATTATAATGTAATGAATCAATCTAAGTTTAAGACTAAGCTCTGATGATTCTTCTTGTCTTGGGTTTCAATCTTATAGGTGATATTGTCTCCTGATGCAGAGCCCCCAGTTGTTAGAATTATGGATTACAAGTAAGACTATTTGCCCCCTTGTTTTCGCTTTCTTTTGTTAAGGATGATCAAAAGAACAATCGACGTGAAAGAATGCATCTGGTTGTAACATTTATATCAGCATTTCATATCCAATTGATCCATGAAATAGAATTTCATTGAATCGACCGTGTATATTGCTTTTCAAGTTTTTTTGTTAAGTTGTTTCAGTTAACTATTATGGGTTGATTTGTATTACATATTACTTTGTTAAATTGTGCAGTAAATATAAGTATGAGCAGCAGAAGAAAAAGCGAGACCAGCAGAAGAAAAGCTTGGGTAAAATTGCTTCTGTCTTTGGTTTTCTGTTTTCGCATTAATCATAAGCAATCAAATTGTGTTTCTAAATTGCTGTCTCGAATGGTAGCTAGCCGCATGGACATGAAGGAACTAAAGATGGGGTAAGTGATCTCGTTAAGCCAGTTTACATCTTGTAGGTTAGAAGTTGTTAAACTATGTACTTTGAGTCTCGTTATCTGTCTGTCAGCATTGTACTAAACCCTAAACCCTCATACGTTTGGCAGTTACAACATTGATGTTCATGACTATTCTGTGCGTTTGAGAGCAGCGAAGAGATTTTTGGCAGATGGTGACAAGGTTGCTTTTTTCAATTCTTCATTATCTTTTTCCTGACAAAAGCAAATGGAACTCTATTATTGCAGGATCACTTATTGATTTACGCAAATTTGAAACTTCAATATCCTCCCTGCAGGTCAAAATCATAGTAAATTTGAAGGGGCGTGAAAATGAGTTCAGGAATAATGCTATTGAGCTTGTCAGACGGTTTCAGACTGATGTTGGAGAGGTACAATCGACGACCCTCTCAATTCAGTGAATATGGTTTTACTTATCTAGCAATTTGTGACCATCGACTGTTTATTTCATGTTGAATTAAGCTGAATATTAGATCAAATAGTTTGCAAATTGCTTAGTTGTTGATTTAATTTCACCATTTAAAATGGATAGATTGAATGATCTTGCAATGAGACTTAAGCTCAGTGGCTGGCCGTGTGTTTGGTGTGTGTTTCTGCTTGTTTATTTGAACCAACCGTGAAGCTAGTTTATATTGACTTATCGTCTTTGTACTGATCACAGCTGGCGACTGAGGAAGCGAAGAGCTTCAGGGACAGAAACATTTTCATCGTGTTGGTACCAAATAAGGTCGTTGTACAGAAGTCTCAAGAGCCGCCAAAGAAAAAGGATGATGCCGTAGCAAATGAGGTTTCAACTAGCGTTTGAGTGCAATTAGGCGATTTTGTATCCCCCACGATGTGAAATGATCAGGTAGGGTTTCACTTTATCCTCTTACGATCCTATGCTCGTTCGTGTATAGAGATTTTAGTGCAAAAACTGTACAAGAATGGTGTATGATTTAAGTGAAAATGACAATGAACAGCAATTATAGTTCATCAGTAGATTTTTGTAGCATAATTTGTCTCAGTTAGCTTAAGAGCTTTCGGGAGTTGTATGGGATTTTTTCTTCTTCTCCGTCTCTTCTTTCAAAATACAATTTAAAGTATATGTTGAATGTTGGTGATCAGTTGGCTCTCAGCCTCCGACAACGAATTAACAAGTAACAACAATGGTAGTATAAGTATTAATTTGGAATTTTGCATACGTTGGGTACAATCTTGAAAAAGTACAAAAAATGTGATATAAAATGGTAGCTTTTCTAGATAAAAATCATTTCCTTTTACCATGATATAAACTATCTCGCAAATAAAATGGGGAGAAGAAAAGAAAGGAAGTGCCAAGTTTTTATTGCGTCACATATTTTTTGGTACATATTTTCATAATACAAGATACTAGTATAATAAGACTACACTACAAAATTTTCTCAAATTTGAAGCCAAACAATGAAATTTACTCAACTAATTTTGAAGGTTGAACATTCTCTCACCAATAGTCTCCACAAGAACATTCTCCATCTTGAAAATGATGAAACCTATTAGCATCCCTCACAGTTATCTTCCTCCCACTAATCCTAGAGACAAATTTAGTAAAGTTATGACAATCCAAACACACCCTGAGATTCTTAATAATCCTAATCTCCTCTCCGTCTCCACTCACCATAAGCCCAAAAGCAATAGCTAATTTCTCACTATGAAACTTCACCATCATCTCCTTCTCCTCCTCCTCCACATCATGCAGTGCCATCACAGTCTCCGCATGATACCCTTCATCCTTCATCTTCCCCATCAACTCCTCGAGCTTCGCATAGATCCCCCCCGACTGAGGGTGGGACCTGTCACTCGATGTAAAAACGTGTGCCCGCCCCTCCACCTCAATCATGGTGCACCCGGGCGTCTTCATCAGATTCCTCCTCTTCGCCACCTGGCGCAGGGAGGCCGCCTCGCTGTAGTTGCTATTAGTGGAATATATATTCGAGAGCAGAACATGGTAACCTACATTTTCCGGTTCCAACTCAAACAATCGGGCAGAAGCCAGACGCGCTAGCTTAGAGTTCTTATGGACCATACAAGCACCTAGCAACGCGCCCCACTGGGCAGGGCCAGGTGCAACGGGCATTTTCTTGGTTATAAACTCCACAGCTTCTTCCAACCGCCCACCCCGGCCAAGAATGTCCACCATGCACGCATAGTGCTCGGATTGGGGCTTGAATCCATGATCATTAACCATAGAATCAAATATTCTTTCACCTTCCTCCACCAAACCGGCATGACTGCAAGCATATAGGACCGACAGATAAGTCACACCCGTTGGAGCAATCCCCGCCTCTTGCATTTCTTGATACAACCTCAGTGCCTCCCTCCCGTCTCCATGAAGACCGTAACCGGAGATCATGGCATTCCACGTTACCAGATTTCTTTCCTCCATCGCATCAAACAAAACCCGAGCCTCCTGAATGCTCCCACATTTCATGTACATATCAATCAGAGCAGTTGATACGTAGATGCTAGGTCCAAAAGACTCCTTTTTCATCAAACCATGAACCCATTTCCCCAACCCTAAAGCACCAATTTGAGCGCAGGCCGACAAAATACTAGTAATCGTGACAGGATTAGGCTGAATCTCGAGCTTCTGCATCTCACGAAAGAGGTCAATCGCCTTTTCTGTGTGGCCGTTTTGGGCATAGCCCGATATCATGGCATTCCACGACGCCAGAGGCTTCTCGGCTGCCTCTTCAAAGAGGCTCCTAGCAAGATCCAGCTCGTTAAGCCGAGTGTAAACCGTTATCAATGCAGTCGAGACAGGGGAATTTGAAGTGAAACCGGATTTCACACAGAAGCCATGGATTGTTCGAGTGAGATCCAAACGACCAAACGGATGGAAAACTGGAATAAAACAAACTATACTACTCGAGCTGACACTATGCCCTGATAAAAGAAGTTCTTGAAATAGCCGAAGCGAATCCTCAGCTTCACCGTTACACGAAAAACCAGAAACCATCGCGTTGTACGCAACCAAATCCGGATTTCGAATCAGCTCAAACAGCAATCGACCAGTCGAAACATCTCCGCATTTCGAGTACAGAGAGACCAAGCAAGTGAGCACGTGCGTATCAAAATGGCAGCCAACCTTCATAGCCAGTGCCTGCACCATCATCCCATCTCTCAACCACTGCAGCTCAGCCACAGCAGAGAGCACAACGGCCAAAGTCGTCGAATCAACTCGCGTTTTCCTCCCAATCATGTCGCGAAACACCTTAACCGACTCATCGAAGCGGGAATTCTTCAACAACCCGGAAAGCAACGTGTTCCAGAGAACCGTATCCGGGTCAGGTATTTCGTCGAACACCCTGAACGCATCCCTAATCTTCGAAAACCTCGTGTAAGCATCGACTAGCGCCGAGCCCACAAACACGTCGGATCCGAACCCTGAAACCACCGCGTGGGCGTGAAGCAAAACCGCGACTTTCTCGCCCGCAGACGAAGAGAAAGCCGAGATAGCAAAGGAGAAGGTGAAATTATCGGGTTTGAGGTTTGTTTGTCGGAGTAAAGTGGTGTATAGAGATAGGGAATCGAAGGGGGTTCCCCTGAGGCCTTTGATGAGGACATTGTAGAGGAAGAGATCGGGCGCCTGGGTTTTGGCGAAGAGGAGTTTGGCTTGCGTGGTAGCTTTGAAGTCGAGGAGTTTTTGGATGAATTTGGTGATGATAATTTTGTCGTGAGCGTGGTGGTTGTGGATGATCTGGGCGTGAGTCTGATTGAGGTGAGAGAGAGAGGTGGATTGCTTGATCAAGTTTATCAAGTAATTTCTCTCGCTAGGATGAGCTATGGCTCTGCACACCATTGGAGTTGCACAGAACTCGCATTACTTTTTTGGTTCAACTGATTTTAAACACGCATAAGTGAGTTCAATTAAATAATGCTGTAAAAATTTAAAAAGTCCAATTAAATAAAAGAAAATGTTCGTAAAAAGAATTTTGATATGGATCAAGTTTTTTGATAAAAATAAGTTCAATTTGGTATAAATGTTTTAATTGTTCACTTAACTTATTTATTTATTATTATTAATAATTAATGGATAATTATATATACAAATGTATTAGGAAAACTGACGAGGTTTAGGTTTAGCAAGTCTTGATGTTAATGAAGCCAAATATCTAAGAAAAGTGATAGAAATCAATAAATTGATATTATATGCATTAGATTTAGAGTAACATGAAATTGTATATATTGAATTGTAATGGATGTCCTACAGTATTTTACAAACTGCACACTCTCAAAGTAGAGTTCCAAGGGAAACAATTTCAATTGTTTAGAACAAATCTAGTACCCTCAATTCATCATAATTCGCTTCTACTTTCCATAATGTAAGGTAAGAGATACATATAAATGAACATCAGATTCCTCTGTAATTTTCTTTTGTATTTCAACTTGTGTCAATATTCCTTTCTGTTTGGCTTTTAGGGGGTTAATACAACTACACAAAATGAAGGGAGAGCAGAGCCTAAGAGAAGGGGGAAAAAAGAATAAATATAACTTAATTTTTATCCAACCTACCTATATCATTGAGCAAAATAAGAAAATGGGCATCAAACAACCATTTGCAGTCGCAACAAGGTGATGCAACTCAAGTTCCTGATTAGCATTTTTGTACGGATGAGCTTTGGAGCTGTCTTAATACCCATATATTGATGTTTCGTCGTTGCTCCAGGCTTGTTTCATCTGTAGTAGATGGCTTCTAAGGCTGTGTTCCTCCACCTGCCAAATACATTGAACATCAGCTATTTCCTGAGAGCTCAAACATGAAAAAACAATGCCAAATCATGAATCATACTGCAGGAAGATGTATTGACATTGACTCCGCCTAGAGCATTACTCGTTTGATGCTGGATTGAAAGAACAGATAGGGAAACATAACAGGATAGGATAGCAAGAACACTTTGATCCTTAGATCATCGTTCTTGTTCTTACCTGCAATTCAGCTATTGAGATCAACATTGATTCATATTCATCAAACATAGCTCTACCCTCTATCACTACATCAGCAAGTTCAGACACCAAGCAGTTCATCCTGTCCACCTGCATTATTAGAACACAATTCTTAGAGGCTGTTACTTTGGATGATAACAAAAAAGTGTTTCCCGATCAATTTTTAACATAATAATCTAGAGGATGTATATACATACATCTAAAGGAGTCGTGTAATTTAAATGCAGTTAGATGGCCGAAGGTTTTATTCATGCTTGTGTTACTCGAACAACAAAATACTTATTATTCAAGAGTAACTCATTCTAAGGTAATATTTCAAAAAGACCTCACTGGTCAAGCCATCAATCCCCAATATCATAAAATTCCACCTCATTTGAATCAGTATGCAACGAGTGCTTCCAGATGTTAGCCTAGATTTGCTCGACCGAAAATTTGCACCAACTCCTAATAAGGTCACTTTGTCACCACTCAGAAAATGGATTCAACCATAAAAGTATGATATGAGAAGCATCTATATGGATCGAAGGAAAATAGGTTTACTCATAATGGGTCAACTAAACGGCCTTTAGGAGCAACAATAGAAGTAAATTAATGATAAGACACTATATTATCATTCTCCGCTAATGCTGAGTATAGGTAGATTATGATAAAATTAAAAACAGAAGTTATGTCACCTTCAAGAGTACAGAACATAAGGAGGATCCCATTTCCTGCATCACATCAACAGCAGAGCACACGGACTCCTTAATAGTTTGAATATTACCCTGAAATGTTTTGATTTAGTGAAGTTGTCTCTCTTGTACAAAAAGTATATGTTCATTTCTATTCAATAAATTATCATAAACAGTAGTCCAATACATACCCTTGCTCCTCTTATAACTGGAACACGAACTGTGCTATCTTGCAGATCATGGATGGCTGAAGTTAACGAGCTCATATGATCCGTTTCAGTTGAAGCCCACTCGTCAAGAAAAAGAATCTGAAAAAAATGTTGTATTTGAATAAAAAAATGCATGAATACTTAGCCAAAATAAAGAATAGCATGATATGAATGGATTGACATTACATGCAATCTCATGTTGGGATAAGATAAAGGAGAAATGTATTGTCTAGGCTTGTTTAACTCGCAGAAATTGGGGAAAAACACACAATAATGAATATGATTACATATTTCAGAAAATGGAAGAGAATAATAGCATATGGTCATCAGATTTATGGTCAAAATATGAGATGCATTACTTCATTGTCCAAAACTGAGTAAAGCTTCAACTTGAGTCTCAATTGCTGAATCTCAACTCTTTTCTCCACTACTGAGTCCCAAAGAGCAGCAATTTCCACCCACACACTGCAAAGCATTTCCTGCGCCATCCAAATCAAACAAAGGGCTTAAAATGTCTGGGAGTTTGTTAAAACTTAAAACCAAATAAGAAGAAAAGGAAAAAATTACATATATATCTGTACGTCTTACTTTGTGCGATGGAATAGAGAAGCATGATATGCTCAAACTGAAGACTAACTTATAAGAAGCCTCTATTGAAACAAAGACCATGAATACGAAATGGAGTTCCAAAAAGTTCAGTGTATACAGTAATCGTGCATCTAAGAGAATGGTAAAATTTGAATGAAAAAAATGAAAGGTCATAACCATATATGCAAAATTTAGTATTTGCCACAGCTCAAATAAGATAAGCTCATACCTCTGCTTTTACTTTCTGGGATTGCAATGCATAATCACTCTGAGCATTTGCATATCGCCATTGCAAGAGTCTGTTGTATAAAAGCCGCAAGTTATGGACATCTTCAACGTGATTCTTCTTTCCTTGTCTGATATCTGTAATAAAACTAAGAACGGAAGCTGCACTCTGAAGTTTTCTGGTGGGGCTGGATGGTCTTATTCGAGCAGGGCTGGTTCCTCTCAAAGAATTAACAGCCTTCGTTCGAGAGGGACCGATCCATCTAGACACGGTAGATAGCAATCCAGGAAGATGTTTAGCGGCAGCATTTGACATTTGTGTTCTATGTGATGAATTTGAAGAATCAGGCCTTGCAATCTGTGGTGAACAATCATCAGCTGAACAACCATTAACCGATGCTCTTCCACTCTCATCAGTAGACACTAACAAATCACTGGTAGATTTGATCAAAGGTTTGCTTTTCCCGACCAGAGAAACTGTCCTGGGGGGAGGAGTACCTGTTTCTGAATTGGATGAAGATGAAATTTTGCTAGTCCTTGTACCAACCAAATCGATACCTCGATTTGTGACATGGCTGTTATCCAGAGATAGTCTCCTGATTGAAGGAGTGTTTGTTTCTGGATGGAACGAAGATGAACTTCTGCTCGTCTTATTAGCTAAATCTATATTTCTACTTGGAACAGCATTTCCATCTGGAGATAGTCTCCTCGGTGAAGGTGTACCTCTTTCCAAATGGGGAGATGATGAAATTTTGATTTTCTTATCTGGCAAATCAATACTTCTATTAAGAGCGGCATTGACATCCAGAGATAGTCTCCTAAGGGAAGGTGATGAGGATTTTCTTGTCTTGTCAGCCAGGTCGATACTTCTGTTAGGGCCAGTTGAGCCGTCTACAGATAGTCTCCTGAAGGAAGGTGAACTCGTTTCCAAATGGGATAAAGATGAACTTTTGCTTTTCTTATCAGCAAGGTCAATGCTTCTAGTAAGAATGGTGGTGCCATCCGGAGATAGTCTCCTGCGCGAAGGTGTACCTGTTTCCGAATGGGGTGAAGGTGAAGTTTTGCTTGCCTTATCAGCCAGATCGACACTTTTACTTGAACCACTGATCCCATCCATGGATAGTCTCCTAAGTGAAGGTGTAGGTGTTAATTTGTTTTTCTTATCAGCCATGTCAATACTTCTGCTCAGGGCAGTGGACACTTTCCCAGCTGTTGTGCTTGGCCATCGATGTTGATCCACCATACGCGGATACAAACTATCAACAGGTTTAGAGTTCTCGGATTGATCAGCAGAATTCTTACCTCTAAGTGGACTCTGCTTCCTTTCTGGTGTGGGCTTTCTTGAAGCTGCAACTTCAGCCTGTCTATAAGCAACATTTGATGATTGCCTCAAAGTGCTATCAGGCATATAGGAAGCCGGTTTTTCTTTCTTACTTGTAGGAACAGAAAATGTATCAGATTGGAAAGAAACATTCAGGCTCCGCATTGTTGAAGGCCATAAGGACTCTGGCATCTTGCTGCCTGCTACCTTTCTTGATGCCAATAACAATTCTGCATTTGTATCCTCAATTGGTGTTGACGGAGCTCGAGGTGATGATGATCTAGAGGGGCGATTTCTTTCAGCTGATATAGCCCTCTTTGCTGCTGCTGAAAAGGTCGAGGCTGATGATGCCCTGCTGGCGGTTGGCGAAGAACAGCGTTTCGTGGGTGAAGATGGTAAAGGTGACCTATACCTCGAACGAACTTCTCTTGTTTGTGCAAGGGGAGTGACTCCATTCTTGTTCTCAGCTGAAACCAGTGGTAGTCTTTTTCTCTCAGCTGCAGATTGCTTCTGTAATGCTTGCTCCGATTCATATACATCCATCCAAATTTTGCAAATTAGACCACATTGATGGCCCCCTTCCACCTACAAATGGCCACCTTAAATTTACTAACTTTCACTTAATCAACAACTCGGACCAATGCCTCTTAAAAGAGATCCGTTATCGTCCTGAAAATCTGTCAAGGAATTCGCAGCCACAATTAAGATACAACAGATGAGAAAATAGATGGAGAAAAGAATGAGGCATGATGAAAAGGGAAAAGACTCTAAAGATCTCAGAAAGATGAATTTGATGTCAGCCAATAACAGAAATAGACTTTATGCTTTCGACATCATCCAACTCAGCCGAGAGATAAGGGACAGAGAAACTAGCAATGAATAAAAGAGTAAATTTAAGTTATAGTATGATATAAGTGAAGCAGCAAAAGAAGTAAATTTAAATCTTCCTCCCAAATGAGGAAGAGTAGAAGGGTGGGGACAGGGAAGAGAGCATAAATATCGAGTAGGAGTGAGTTGGACAAGAGTGCATTCTCTTGCTTTAACTTTTTCATTTATATGAATATGGATTTCCTTTTCCCCTTTCCGATTTCGGTTATGGTCCCCAGCCTTTTTGTCCCTATCACGGGAATGCAATGGCCGGCATGGCTGGAGCTGTACATGCAACACACACACACACACAAAGCAAGTAAGACTCACATTCAGAGCCCCCATCTCCTGTTCTTTCTTTCTCCCCAGCCAACTTGTTTTCATGAAAGGGAATTCTCTGAAAATGATGTCTTCACCACTCTCTCTCTCTCTCTCGATACTAATCCCAATTAATGATCACACAAAATGAGATTCTGTCCATCTTAAATCTCTTCGATTGAAGAAGTCAACACTCACAGACACACACTCCAATAACCACAAAGAATCGAACTTTCCCACTCTCAACTATCTGGAAAATTGAAGGGAAAATCAACAAATAAGCCAAAATAAAAGACAAGACTCGAAAGTCTGTTATGTTAACTTACTCAGAATCAACAAATGGGTTCCGTAAGAAACCATCAAGATGGAAATTCCCATCTTCTTGTTGGTTTCCCTAATAAGTTAAGGTAAAAAAAATATTCCAAAACCAATGATTAAGTATCTCCATTTCTTTTCACATAATATACTCCACAATATAAAGATATGTGAGCAAGGACACGGAGACCACGTGCAGAAAGGATCATTGTCCATCCCCATGAATTCACACAACCCCATACACACTACAACAACAATTAAATAATCTATTCTAATTGTCATTAATTTGCATTGATTCAGCATCGTTAATTGCAGAAACTGTTAAGAAAACATGTCTGGCATTGTCCTTTCCGCATTTTTCTTTTCACGGATGCAGGAACAAAATCTGATGCAAATCGAATTATTTTTTTAGAAAACTTTAGAATTAAAAAATCGAGGAACTTTCCTTTTTTTTTCTTTCTTTTACATGGATAAATACACCAAGTAATGGCTTGTCCTTAAATTTCCAGCATCCATAGATCTCTCCGATAATCCTTTCCATAAAAGAAGCTCCAGCTGTATCAGCTTAAATTTCCAGATTCCGCAGCTAAAAATTTCAAAAGATACGTGACTATTCCGATCGATAAAACTATATAACGATGTTTTCGCTCAATATTACTCGATGGAAAAACGGATCATCCAAAAAAACCAATAGAAACTGAAACACTGCAAAAAAGCATCATCTTTTACAAATAAACGATCCTTAAAAATCCAAAGAGCATCCTAAAACAAGAGCTGAAAAGAGAAAATCAACTACGGTACCTTTTCCGGCAATAATAAAAGAATCTGGACAAATTTGATCGGCCGTGATCGAAATGGCGCAAGTTTTCTGTTAGACGTTGGGAATTTGGAAAAATATACTTTGATCGATAAGACGCGGCGGTGACGATTGATTTAATACTCGTTCTTTTATCTTATTATTAAAATATAAAGTATTATTTAGTATATTTAACAAAAAAACATAAAAAAAAATACATATATTGTTGTATCTTTTCTTTTTTCTGGACTTGACTTTAGTCTCTTTATTATTGTCTGCTTAATCTGTTTCGTCACGGATTAATTTTCGAAAAAAACAAACTATTCCTTTGTCATCATATTTCTACTTCCTTTTTCAAATCAAATTTACGGGTTAAAATATTTTTTTAGAATTACATATGTATATATAGGGGTGGGTTATGGTGAGAAATTCTTTATTGTAGGAATATAGGAAAAAATATTTTCGTTTAGCACATCTTGCATATGTGTGTAGCACCATTAGTATTACTAATTAGCACATATTTTAAATATATGACTTTAGCACATATTTCATTATTTCGTAGCACGAATTTTCTAGTACAAACATCACAAACACTTAGCACAAACAACACAAACACCTAGCACAATCTTCGCGTAGCACACACAACACAAACACTTAGCACAACTGACTGAACCATTGATCTAACTCAATCAAATGCTCAGATACATTCCTATTTCCTACGAAAAAAAGCTTTCCTACCTGAACCTATCCCTATATATATATATATATAGAGGGATGTTCAATTGAGAATCCCATTTTATTTGAGAACTAAGAACCAATCTTGGTCATTCATATCATCAAATTAAGGGCTTTGATCAAAAATGTATTTGATTAATTTATTTTTATTTTTATTTATTAAATAGGGTTAATAGAGTAATTACAATTTTATGTAACCGATGATTAGCTATTATTAAGGGATACAATCTCTTTTAAAGATGGAAGTTACAATTTACGCTATTTCCTGTAGCAATTTATTGTTTAGTGATATTGTAAATGTCAAAGAAGTCATCTTGCATCAAATTGCCTATCATATCATAATATTTCTTATGTTCGTTATTCTTATTCGATTTCTATTTTTAATTGGACATATTTTTTCATTAAAAATTGTAACTATTATATTATATCATAGTATGTATGATATTTAAATCAAGATTTTATAAAGAGCAATTCATACAATGTCAATATGCAATCCATAAAATATCAAAATGTAGATATTTATATTTGATTTTGTTTTGTTTTTTCATTCACATCGAAACCAATATTTATATAGAGTGCAGTTCATATACTGTCAGAATGCAATTCTTCATGATCAAAATGCAGTATTTATATAGTATTATGATTTTACTTTTTTATTCTAGTGGTAATCAATAGTTATATAGAATGCAATTTATATAATATCAAAATGCAACTCATCATGATATGAATGCACATTAAAAAAATATCTAAATGCACATATTATTTGATCCATTCGCCACTTTCATATCAATAAGATTGATTATTCTAAGACCACGCTTTAAAATGAGAACTAATAATTAGTTTTAGCTATTGGATCGTGGAGATCTATATGGTTGATCAATCAATTTCCTGGATGATGCCATTACCTGGGTTCGATTCCATAGGCTGCGAATTTTTCAAATTATTTTAGTGCAGTTTCTTTTCCGGCAAATGTAGTATATTTACACGTTAGGTGCAACGTTTTTTTTTTTAATTTTTTAGTACAATAACTTTGACAGCAAATGCAGTACTTTACCAGTATAATGCAGTGATTATCATAAGAAATACATATGTACTCAATATCTAAAATTCATGGAAACCCTTGTATTATCTCCATAAAATAGATCGAAATAATTATCAATTTCTGTCCCCAAAACATAATATATCACAATTATTTTGTTGTTTTAGCGATGTGCTTTAAGTAATCGTCTGATGCAGTTATCGCTTCTTAGTCAACAATAGAAAACCACGATCACTTTGCATCTATTTGAGGGCTCATTTGGGGACTATTTAATTTTTTATTAAAATCCTCCATATGCACCCCTCATTCTCGCCCCATTCTATTTCTTATTACATTGTCATGAAAATTTTACCCTTATTATTGTAAGAATAATTGAAAAATAAGAGTGTCATATCTTAAAATAATGATCCACGTGTATTAGGATAAGCAATTTGAACCATTGATGTATTCTAATCTAGGTGTATTATTAGTTCTTGGTTCTCAATTAAAGTGTGGTTCTCAATATAACTACACCCTATATATATATTTAAAATAGGAACTAAGAACCAATCTCATCCATTAATTTTGAGATTGGGTGGTCTAGATTTGATGAGATTTTAT
>JAYJMF010000002.1:3026909-3041373 GCA_036873715.1 Salvia sclarea | reverse complement strand
TTATGATAATTCATATTTATTTATTTATTGAAATCTACACGGGTTTGGGTGGGTAATTAGCGGGTATTACCCAATGGATTCGGGTCGGGTTTGGGAAAAAAGTTACTACCCGTGACGGGTTTGGGACGGGTATGAGTTTGAAAAATTTAGATAGGTATGAATTTGAGAAACGCTTAATGGGTGGGTACCCGACCCATTGCCATTCCTAGTAAAGTCCACCGAAAAATGCAAACACTACTAGATAGTTAATAAATACTGTATAAGATAATTAGCAAATTATATTATGAAAAAACAATCTAGTTTGTCGTAGATTAGGAACAAAGTGAGAAGAAAATTATTGTGGTATCAGTATTAGTTAGAGATAAAGATGAAATGTTGCAAACGTTAGTTTTAGCCTTTTAGGGAAGGTTCGGATTTTTTGATAAACGATGAGAAAAGAAAACAACGTGAATTCCTATGCCCCAAATGCCAATATATTTTTATTGGAAGCAAAGCGAGAGGGTCTTCGCATTAGTTGGGTTTGGGTTGGTGATGGGCAAAAAGGCCAACACAAACACAAACAGATTGCGGTCACTCCAAATCAAGCTCTGAATTCACCACCCAACTTCTTGATCCCCCCATTTTTTGAAATCAAGCTTCTGATTTTCGCTCCAAGCCTATCTATTCTCGCTCTAGGATTCTGTACAGTATAATTTATCATGGGCAACGGCTCCTCCATGCTCACTCAGTACGACATTGAAGAGGTCCAAGAACACTGCGGCAACACCTGTAATACTCCTTCCTCTGCTCATTTTGATGCTACTATTTGATAGCATTAATATGTCATTTCACTATGATCCTCGGAAGTTGCTGTATTTTTCAATTCTCTGTTTTGGGTATTTTTGGGTTTTTAGTCTCGCGATAAACTCAGGAAGATTGGCCATAGGTTGACCAGAATTGCGTTTGGCATCTGCTTGTGTATCGTGTCTTGTGGCTTATTTTAGTTGCTGATTTTTGAGAAGTGATGTGTATTGGATGCGTGCTATGTAGTTTCCCAGCAGGAGATAGTTTCATTGTACCAGAGGTTCTGCCAGCTGGACAGGAGCGGGGGCGGCTTCATATCCGCCGATGAATTTATGACTGTACCTGAATTTGCCGTCAATCCCCTCTCTCAGGTTACACAAACAGTTCTATTTTGTTGGTTTGATTATTATGTTAGGAATTATATGATCAATAATGTAGTTTTGATGGGGGCAATGCAGAGGAAATTGACTAAAGACTTTGTTTTTACACTTGAATAGCAGAATTGGGATATCAATCAGAGCTTTCGTGTTTCCATAATGTAGTATAAAGGGGGTAAAATGTTAGTACAACTTTAGTTTTAGGTAGAATCGTAGAAGTCTTGATAGCTGGAAATCCTGAAGAAGAACTAGGGGTATAATTCGGGTAAGAGTATATAGTTGATCGTGTTGTGTTTCTAGGAGCAGACGCTCTTGCAGTGTATAAACGTGTCTCTATTAATTGGTCTTGGTTTGTTCCTGTATCAATAACTGTGCTGGAGAGAGAGAGAGAGATAGGTAACCATGACATTACTCGGATGAAATGTGCTTTGACTAAATATTAGAACTGCTAGAGTCTCTGATCCAGTATATATATCTTCAAGTTGGTGATAGGAAATACTGATGGGTGAATTGGTCATAAAACGTTTTGAAGTACTCGGAAATCTAAAGGATACTTAAAATATAATCTTGCATGAGCCCCCCCTATTTGTTCTTAGATTTTCTGGAAGCTGATAATTCAAATAGTATGAAATAATCATTGTTCTTATTGTTCAAGCTTTATAGTAGTATGTCATGGCATTATTTTTTCTTGAAAAATGTCGACTGAACTTTCTCAAACCTTTTGTTATGTAGACTCTTCATGGAGCTGTCTCATTATGCTTTAATTATATCTATATACAAGCATTTGTGTTAAGTACATTTTTGCTAAAGATACTTTTGCCAAGGTTTATATATAAGTGATTATTACCGGCTATCAGGAGGAAAATTGAAATCTTTGAAAAAGGATCGAGTATCCTATGTAGTCAATTAGAGTAGCAACTTTGCCAAAATAATATGAGTATCAGGTTACCTTTTGTATATTGCTTCAACTAAGTAGTTTTTGTCTTCCTATGTGTTTTTCAGAGACTGTTAAGGATGCTGGATGGTCTAAATTTCAAGGAGTTTGTATTATTCCTATCTGCTTTTAGTTCTCGAGCAAGCTTGCAGCTGAAAGTTGAATGTAAGATGTGTTAAACATAGTAGTATTCCTTCTTGAATACACTTCCAACATTAATTTTTGTTTTTCAATCGGCCAATCCTGAGTATAATTTTCTTAACCCAGTTATCTTTAAGGTTTATGATTCTGATGGTAATGGAAGGGTTAGTTTCAATGACATTCTGGACATATTGCGGGATTTGACAGGTCAATTTATAGCTGAACATCAGAGAGAGGTTAATCTCCCTTCTCTTGATATTTAGTTTTTGTTTCAGTTCCTCTTTTATTGTCTATCTTTCTGTTGTTGATTTGTTCTTTGCCCACAGAAGTTCCTGAAAGTGCAAATTCCTATGCTCACAAAGATTAGAAAAGTGAAGAATTTAGTGGATAAATTAATTGAAGCAATCAAATTAAACTAATTTAGTTATCTTTTGTTGTCTCCTAAACCAGAACTACCATAAATTTTTTTGGCATGTCCTCCTGACTACAATATATTGCTTTTAACTAATTCTTTTATATTCTAGTGCACTACAAGTTTCTGTGTCTGCCTGCTATCTTGACTTTATGCTCATATTGAGCATTCATATTATTTCAGATATAATCCTAACACTAAATCAAAGAAGAGAAAGCAAAATATAAGTACTTTTAATTGATATTTTAGTTGTGCTCGGTATTGAGCATTCGGTCCTTTCTTGCGTTATCAAAGCTTTCTGACTCCTACTGCTGAGTTGTGCTAATTCAAAGTTTGGTGTTTAGCACGTTCTTACCCAAGTTCTCGAGGAAGCAGGCTACACAAAAGATTCTCTATTAGTTCCAGCTGACTTCATGAAGGTAATATATCAACTCTAAGGTCTTTCCATCGTGATGGATAATTGACTCAATCGTGTTATTTTCTCTTATATTAGTTGTTTTTCTTTTTTGGTACCTTCCCCTTATATGAATCTTTATATATAAACTTATTATGCTTCTACATATACGAATCAATTGGGAGAGATAACATAATGCCAGATATTCAGTTGTCATATTTCCTATCTTTCATGCTAAATATCATTGCCTTAGTTATGCCGTAAAATGACTTCTTGATTTCCTTTCTGGCAAATCCATTGTTAACTGCTTCTACAACAGATCCTGGGCAGTTCTGATCTGAAGATGGAAGTTGAAGTTCCAGTAGATTAGAGACGAGAAACAGTATTTTGCGACATATTTATCCATGAAACTCGTGTCCTTGACATTTGATCCTTCATAGTCTAAGCTGCAGATTCTATGTTGGTGTTCTGATTTTGTCACTTGCTTCATTTCTTGGATGCTTGGTTGTACTTGTAAACAAATATTTCCATAATATATCAAGGTTTCTCTAAATTGGGAATTGCATTTGTTATTTACATTTATACCAATAGTTGAATCAAAATTTATGGGGAGAAAAAGCTAGCCCCAGATTTTATGGTTTGCAAATGTCACCAGGTTTGAACTTTTTTTCAATAGTGTCACGATTTTTAGTTTCTATCATATTGATACACAATGTCACAACAGTTTTCTCAATAATATCACTAGACCAATTTTATGTCATGTAACGTCTCTGTGGCTGCCTAATGTGATGTGGATCATATGTCTTGTTGTCCCCGTGAAAAAATCGATATGATATATGAAGATATGACAAATTGACGATGGCAGATGTTTCACTGTCACATTTAAATGTTGGCATGTGTACCAATTGGATAAACAATTTAGCACCCTGTCATTGTTATAAGAGATTGGGATAAGGTCCAAATATACCCCTTCAAGTTTTCGCGAAGCCCAAATAAACCCATATACTTATGTTAAGTACCTCCCTAATAACAAAAATAATGGGCAAATCGGTGCAACACTTGACGGAAACTCTAACTCCGTTAAGTAATTTTGAATTTTTGAATTTTCTTTTATTATTTACGGCCCACTTCTCAATTTCCCCTCCACCGCCTCTCCGCCGCTCTCCACCGCCTGCCTCGCCATCTCGATCACCGAGATCAGCCGCCGATCGCCGCTAATCCGATCCAGCGCGTACCTCAGCGGTTCCTCCCCCGACATCAGCTCCAGAATCACCACTCCAAAAGCGTAGACGTCGGTTTTCTGCATCGCTACTCCGGTGGATCTAAATTCCGGCAACATGTAGCCTCTCACGCCTTCGAATTGGCGCTCGCCGGCGGTTGTGGCCTGGTGCCCCTCCTCGCCGGTCTCGCCGCAGAGCAGAGATCCGCCGCGCCGAAGTGGCAGATCTTCTCCGCCACAACTGCGACGAGGATGAGGTCGAGGAGTGGCACTTCGCGAGAAAATTGTTGGTGGCGGCACGGATCTCGGAGAAATCGTACACCTGCGTCTTCTCTGGCAGGTTGTCGCGGAGACTGGTTAGCGATGCGCGGCTGGAGAGGGAGGCGGTGGCGACGGAGCTGTCGAGGAAGTAGGAGGATGAGGAGCCAGCGCCGGCGGCAATGCCAGAGGATGACGTGGAGTAACAGCCGCCTTCGCCGCCGCGGAATGGAGTGGAGAGATTCGATTGAGAAGATGAGGAAGAAGAAGACAGTTTTTCTAAGGAGTGAGCCCCAAATAATAAAAAAGAAAAATAAAAAATTCGAAAATAGTTGATGTGGTTAGAGTTTTCGTTAGTTGTTGGATCGATTTGCCCATTTTTTTTAAGTTAGGAAGGTACTTAGATTAAACATAAGGATAAGGGCTTATTTGGGCTTCGCGAAAACTTGGAGTTGTGTATTTGGACCTTACCCCTAAGAGATTCAACATTGTGACAATTTATTGTATTTTCCTTAAATAAACTACGTTTATTGACGGACAAAGACAATTATCATAAGAGGTACTGACAAATATGGTAAAGTTATAGGTTACACAAATATTAGTTTGTACTGTTATGGAAAAAAAAAAGAGAGAGAAAGTAATATCATTGAAAGACATCATCAGCTTGTGGTATCCACACACGAAGCATCCGATCATAAAATGAGCATGTAGCAATTGCAGAACTCTTCTTCTTCCCTCCCACAAACAAATCTCCCCTTTGCCAATCAGCTCCATATGCAAGCGACCCATGCTTCGAATACGTCTCGACAACCTTCATCCCATCCCCTCCAAACTTCACCACTGCAAAGCCATTGTGCATACAAGCTGTTAAGACCAGCCCCGGTATCTGCGGGTGGTGCTTTACCCTCCAAACCCCTCCTCCTAGACCTATCGAAGACTCACTCACCGGCCTTGAAGTCGACCTCACGTCCCATATTCTCAGGTGCTCATCGTAGCTACCGGTGAGCAGCACATTGGGGTCGTGAGGACTCTTTGCTATGCAGCAGACTCCCATTTTGTGAGTTTTCGTGTTTTGGAAAGCCAACTGAGAAGGGTCCTCGCGCAGGTCCCAGCAGCTGAACTTGCAGTCGTCTGAGCCTGTGTATACCAGCATCGGCTGCTGGATGTCGAATGAGGCGGCCCAGAGCTCGAAGTCGTGGGCTTTCCATTCCTGCAGGATGGTGAGCTGGGACTCGTCGAGTGAGACTATGGAAACAGAGCCGTCAGAGAGGCCGACTGCAACGGATGTGGCGGGAGCATTCCAGTCTATGCACAAGCACATGGAGGCACTGATGTTTTTCCCGTGAAATTCGTTTAAGCAATGACCTGTATTAAGAAGTTCATATTGATGTGAGAGTTCAACACAGAGCACATGTGAATTGTGATCATGATGGAAGATAAAGAACGAAGAGACAATGTAATCTGGAATTGTTGCAATTATGTGAAGAACCATATGCAGTTATTTTCCTCATTACATAGGTAAACTACAAGTCGATATTATTATTACAATGCTCGATCAATTTGGAAATTACTCATCTTGAAAGTATGATGCACCTTCAAACCAAGCGTGATCACAAGAACAAAAGAATTTGGTTGCCTAATATTAGAACCTCAAAGTATAGAGTTTTAGCATATCACCATCATAAGAGCAATAATCTGACCTTAAAACAGAATACAAGTAAGCAAAATTTGACAAAAATGAAAGACAAATCAAAATCCCAGAAAAGTGATATGGACAAAGTCACATCGAACCTGCAAGGTAAAGCAATACATCCTACTCTTTTAGGGAGAAGAAAGGTACCTTCTGAATGAGAGGAGGATTGTAGGTTATAGAGCTTTACACAACCATCAGCATCGGCTTGAGCAAGCAACGGGGAGCTGCCCTGGTTCTGCAGTAGCACCGGGCTCCACTTTATATCGAAAATTCCAGCTGTTTCAACTTTGTGAATCAAGTGAAGGCGGGGGGTGTGAGCATCCACATTGAAGAGCGTTATGCTCCCTGATCGGGTGGGGTGATCGCCCTCTTGCAGCACGTAGGTGGAGGCTGCAAGCACGTTGTGGTATGAGTCGTGGCCGCAGAACTCCACGGCGTCCGCGCTACCGTCTAAGATGCAATGCCCCACATCCATTGATGCACCTGAGCTGAGCGTGAATCAAACAAAAAATAAGCATCCAAGATTCTAGAGCAATAAGCTTCCGGTCATTGGGGCATTTCGTCGAACATGTTGCATGCATACTTAGAAGTTGTTAGTTAATGATTTGTTCACCTCTCTCGACTCATTGTAAAGAAGATAAAGTGCAAAAGTGCTTACTAAGAGTCCGACTTCGAAGCGAAGAGGCTGAATAATCTCAAGTGATAGGCTATTTAGTTTGCCTTTTGGGTTCCTTTTCTATTATAAAATGTAGATATAGATTTGAGTTATCCAATTCCAAAAATAATGATAAATTGGTGGCTCTCCACGGCCCAATTCATGTTCTCCGAGGACATCATACTCAATTGAAAATAAGATTATACTAATTAACAAATATTGAGATCACACTCAATTTGAATAGTATGCTCCTTACTCCTCCCATAAGTTTTTGCGTTAATAGTGTATGTTTATCCTTTTACTTTTTTAGTACAATTCCTCATATTCGAACCTCAAAACTATTGATTCAGGATAAAACTTCTTACCAATCGAGTTACAATTTGTCGCCGAGAACCACGTGTTTTTCCCTTAATAAACTACTCAAAAGAAAGGGTAAGACCACCTTATATGTTCTGTCCCAAACAAGGTGCTTCGAGATAGATTTTATCTCATGAATTTGCTGCTAATTTTCAGGATATAGTAGCGTCAAATTCTAAAGAGTTGGAGAATTAATACTAAGAACAAACAAAATTCCAAATATAAAAACATAAAGAGGAAATAGGTGATTTTAACCATTTTGCTATAGAGAAGATAAAATTTAACCCATCAAATAAAAAAGATAATACTTTATGAAAGATAAATTTAACCCATCAAATAAAAAAATTAAAAATAAATTTGAATGTTTAATTAGTTATATTTAATTCCTTTTTAGATTCACTTATAATTTGTTGAGATTTGTTTGTTTTCTTAATTAATATTTAAATACACTTAATTTTTGTTTCCAAAATATGGCGTGTGTAGTATCAAAAATCAAATGTAAAAAAACAAAAGAATCGAATTTGAAACCATTTTCCAATATATATGGTTTTTTCTTCCTATTTTCTTCTTTCTTATTCTTTTTTCAATTTTGAATGTAGTCATTTTTATAGATGTTAAACTATTAATATGCACTAATAAATTCCAACAAGTCAATTCACGTAAAAGATGAGAATTCACGAAGTTAACTACAAAGTTTACGTATAGAATGACAATTCACGCAAACGTAAAGAATTCACGTACGGAAACAATTCACGTAAATGATGAGAATTCATAAAACCTGGGCAAAAAGTAGAATTCGCGGATAGAATATTAATTCACACAATCAAAAATCACGTATTTTGAATTCACGTAAATAACAAAAACTCACATAAATGAAGTCAATTCACGAAATCAAAAAAAAATGAAAATTGAAATTAAAATGGGAAACATTGAACGGATTGCTAAAGTATTCTACACATAGAAATATCATGTCTAGTGTAGTCAATTGAAGAAATCTAAACTATTTTTCAGAAAAAAAAAAAAAAAGAAGCCAAAGTTCACGTTAATAACCGTGAATCCCATAAATATGGGATAGAATCACGATTACACGTTAATTCACGGTAAAAGAGATTATCTCCAAATAAATAAAAAATAATTAAATAAAAAATAATTAAGAAAGGGGAAAATCAAGTGAAGTCAATTTTTATGTTTTTTATTTGAATGGTTAAATTTTATCTTCTCTATAACAAAATGGTTATTATACTATTATTGTTCTCCATATATAATATATTCCAAAAAATTTAAGTATTACCTTAGTTGGTGCAAAAGTTGAAAAGAAATTAGTTTTATTGAACGGGGTTGGAATTAACATTATTATCTATTCCATAATTTAATGTATTTTAAGAACTTAAATCCATATAGCTTTATATATTGTGGGCCAGATAGTGTTTGCGGTCTGTCGACGTATCTAAAAGTTTTTTGTTGACCGTATCTAAAAGTCTAATCAATTATTTTGGGAAAATCTATAAAAATAAAATCAATTATACATGCAAAATAATTAGTTTAAACAGCAACGCCTTATACATGCCATGCTCAATTGATTTAGCAAAATGATATTTATACTTACAGTTGGACCAACTACCACATGTATAATCTTCGACGTGCTAGCTCGTCTTGTTTATTAGAAATAAAAATTGAAAACTTTTCATCAAACAAATCCAGAATTATTTACCCAAAAACATTCCTGACAAGGAAAAGGCATACTGTATGTTGGAGTTGCATAATTGATTTCTAGTTATTGATCAAGTTTTTCCTTAAAAGATGGGGACTTATACGAAGACGTCTCTATGTGTGGGTAATGATATTTTGGATATTGGCACTAATTAAAATACACAAATTTTGGACCAAATTTAATGTTTTACACAAACTTTAAACAATCTGAATAAATGTTCGAACTTAGCTAGTTAATGATTGTTGTAATTTTAACATGATTTTAGTTTTTCCCCAAACAAAGCTGACGTGGGACTCCGATGGCATAATTTTTTCTTTAATTGACATTGACATGGCTTATTTCATCAAAACTACATATATACTATTGACTATAATAATTTTTTAAAAATAAAACTAATACCCCTTCTGTCCCACTAAATATAGGCCAGTGGCGGACGCAGAAAAATTTATTGGTAGGGGCTATGTTTAGTTGAAAATTTTGATATAATATATAGCTATAATTTGTTTTGGTGGTAGGGGCTTTTGCACCATAACAAACCTAAAATACAAAACATTTAATGATTTTATAAGAATAAAAATAAAAAAAAAAATCCTTATTTGGTAGGGGCTTAAGCACCTCCATGTACATACTTAGATCCGCCACTGAATATGACATTATATTTTTTGGTATCGAGATTAAGAAAGTAGTGTTTTGGACACGTATGGTTTATGAAGAAATATGCCCTTTTATGAGGAGATTATTGATTTGTTTAGAATTTAGAAACAGAGGTAAGTGGGTCAAGCCATTTAAATTAACGCGATACTAGGAACCTTCCGTTAATAAATAAAGTCGTTGAAAGAAGACTTTGAATTAGAAGCTGCATCTGTTTTCCTTCTTCACACATCGATCAACTAAACTCTCACGCGGTAACGTCTTTAACCACTCCCTTCCAACCTCCAACATCAACAAATTCATTCCAAACCAAAAAAGGGCGCAATTCCTGAAAATCAGTAAGTCATGGCTGA
This sequence comes from Salvia sclarea, assembly GCA_036873715.1. Classification (NCBI taxonomy): domain Eukaryota; kingdom Viridiplantae; phylum Streptophyta; class Magnoliopsida; order Lamiales; family Lamiaceae; genus Salvia; species Salvia sclarea. The sequence continues at coordinate 3,031,435 of JAYJMF010000002.1, read as the reverse complement.
GAAATCAGCCCATGTACAGAGCGGCGACGCGGAGGCCGCTGCCGGAGCTCATCACGACGCCACCAGAGAGCAGCGCAAGAAGAAGCGCACCAAATGCATACTTTACATCCTTCTCTTCATTGTCTTCCAAACCGCAATCATCACCGTTTTCGCCCTAACCATCATGAAAGTCAAAACCCCCAAATTCCGCATCCGCGCCGCCGCCATCACAGACTATAACGCCGGCACCGGCGCAAATCCGTCGCTGCAGGCCACCATCGCCCCGGAATTCACGGTGAAGAACACCAACTTCGGGCGATACAAATACCGCAACACCACCGTTGATTTCTTCTACAAAGGCACCAAGGTCGGCGAGGTTTCCATCCCTAACTCCAAAACAGGGTGGCGATCAACCAAGAGATTCACTCACTCCGCCGTCGAGTTGAGACTCAGCGGCAGCCCTGAACTCTCCGCAGATTTGAGGGCGGGAGTGGTGCAGATCACGAGCTCGGCGAGGATGAATGGGAAACTGGAGCTTATCTTCATCATGAAGAAGAACAAAGCCACCAATATGAATTGTACAATGGATATCGTCACGGCCTCCCAGACTCTTACCAACATTGTCTGCAGATGATTTCTTTCTATTAATCCCTATTGTTTCATTATTCTTTTGAACATATGTGTGATCTTTTTTGTTGCTTCCTTTCATTCTGTTTCATTTGTAATCTATTTTGCTTAATCATATATACCTAATTTTTATTTCTATTAGAGAAAATTGATCGTACGTCTCGTGATGCATTTTTAAGTTATGCATTTTTATGTTAGTAGTTTTCCATAATACAAATTTGATCTATAAAAAAATGAAAATTGATTAACGAATTCTTTTTTAATTACAATTCTTACGTTCAAATTCATGCATTTAAATTATTTGAACCACAAACTATTAATTGGAATTGGAGGTGAAACGTGTCTTAACAATTGAGTTAGACTTCGATCACAAGTTAAATAATTAAGTTTAGTTGCTATAAACATTAGACGATGCAAACCTTACCTTTTTCAGACTTATATATGCATGCATGATAATTTACTTTTTTCTATGTGTTTATGAGGGGGTTAGGGGTGAATTACATATATTTATAGATTTTAAAGCAACTACTCATATTCACCTCTGCCGTCGTTGTCTGCCACCAATCCACATCCGTTCCTCAAAATATTAGTCCAGTTTTAACAAAGAGTAAAACCAAATATATCGATAGGAATTGCGTTAATTGTCGACTCGACCCGGCTTAACAGGTAGAATTAGCGTCACCGTCGATAATTAAATGTTTGCCCATATATGTTATTTCTTGGAATAGGTTAAAATAAACAACAAATCATAAAAACTCGTATGCGCCAAGGTATATATATACATCACCCTATATTCTAAGGTGATGGACCGGAATAAGAATGATATTTTGGCTTGGTACAGCAATCAACCTCATAACAAATTTAAACGAAAGCTTATAATAATAATAATAATAATAATAATAATAATAATAATAATAATAATAATAATAATAATAATAATAATAATAATAATAAATGTTTTTCCGAACTTCTAAATAGATTTGTTATTTACTGCAATAATTAAAGATTAATTTGAATGCAATTAAAAATTACATAAAAGTTGTCAATTCATAATCACTTAATTAATTTCTAAATCTACGAGACAATTACATAAATTCATGCGGCAAGTGCTAATGAATTCACGCGACCAATGTTGATAAGTTCACGAGAGGAGTGCTAATGATGAAGGTCGTACTTCCACTAAGAATGTTGTGTATATGAGGAGATTTTAATATCGTTTGATGTCATTATTTGATAAATTGAGGTTTTCTTTATAATATTTGATGTATTTTTTCTTTGAAAATTATTAAATTACGTATTTAATTTTTTTCAATATTACTAAATATCGTTTTTGTTATGTATGTACAAATTTTATAATTAACCGTAGCTCCCCCCCACCCATCTCTCTGGTTTAACGCTTGGGTGGTTCTATTCACAACCACCATTTTGCTTATTATAGCCTCATATTCTAAAATAAATTAAAATATTAATTAATATACTATTTTATCCTTATATGCTAAATTAATTCCTAAATTTACTGTAGCCCCCAATCGGCAAAAAAAAAAGGAAGAGTTTCCCAAATTCACTATAGCCCCCAAACTATATTTTCGACAACATAAAAATCAATCTCTTCTTCGTTTTCGTTCTTATGCAGACAAATCTAAGTTATTACTTATTTATCCTCAACTTTCTTCTAAATTTCTCAGGACATACATACCCTGATACGCATAACAGAAAACTCGATCGTCAACTCTCGATTTCCTCATCTCCACTTGCTTTCATCCAAGAACACTCTATTTGGTACAGAAACATATGGCAAGCAAAATCTACACTCAGTATTTCAATTCCATCATATAAACGCAATAACGAAAAAAAAATTGGGCAAAAAACTTTGAAAATATGTGCAGATCGTTTTTTCCATGATGCTGTTAATTTTATTATTTGTGTTTTTTAAAGTGTTTTGCGCTTTTCCGACAAATTGTTTGGGGGTTACACATGATGAAATGTTATTAGAATTTTAATTAGTAATTTAAGTGATAAAATATTACATTAATTTTATATATTTATTATTATTTTTATTAGGGGCTATAATGAGTAAAATCGTGGCGATGAATAGAATTACCCTTGACGCTATTCGGCGGAATAGCTGCAATATTTTGGGCTTTTCTCAATTTGCGGTGTTTAAACTAGTGTATGAAGAATATAATCATTCAAATAATGGGCTTTTACTCTAAAATGAAATAAAACAATGGGCTTTTCTTTCTAGTTAGGGCTATGAATTTTGGGGACCCATTTATATGGGCCGAAATCTACCTTGAAATTTGGACAAATGAACTTACTTGAAATTATCAAATGGTATATTATTATTTTCTTTTTGGCTAGTGATGAGACGACCGCAACAATACATAATATCTCATTCCTCAAATAAGTAAATGATATTTCAGAATTTTGTATAAAAGTAATATCAAATGTTTTTAATAGAAATTCTCTAGTTGCTTGAATTTTGATAAAATAATTAAGTGTAGAAAGGGTAAGTTTGCCGATTTTTCAGGCAGAAAATATGAATGTACGTTGAGAGGAGAATCTTTATAAAAGAGGGATTGTAATAAAGAAAACAGAAAAGGTAAGACAAATTGATGGAAGGCCATTGATCCTGAGCTTAGTTTATTTGTCATATTTTTGTCCAACGGCGAATGATCCAAGGAGAATGCTCTCTTTCCACTACAGAGAGTTGAGACGAGAAAAAGATTCCTGGAAAATAGCATTCTCTTCACTAAGATTATTAATTTAATTATTCCTAATTAATAAGATGGGTGATTTATTTCAACTTTATTCAAACTAAACTTCATACAAGACGTGTCAGAATCGATTCTTCAATTCACCTTGGAAAATGTAAATATCATATGTCTATGTTTAATTCATAGGATAATAGTCTTACCCCAATGCTCATTGTTGACTATATATAAATCTCTTTTGAGCGTTTCAATTTTGTAGTTATTTCATTTTATTGCATCTGATGTCATGAAAAAAGGACCCAACCCATGTGACTGTTTCCGTACGTGTCTCTTCGGGGCTTGTTTCTAGTGTTTTAAACAATAAAACTCATATAATTAAAAGCTTATTTGTCGCAAGTAATGTGATTTTTTTCTTTTTATATATGAATTATAAATCACGATAAGACTTCAAATTAACTTGTTTGGATGAAGATAATTATGAATTATATCTCCTCGGGTATATTTTGTTTGGAAGAAGAAGGTCGTTTTATTGTTTGGAAAATTGGACTGTTGTAATTGGTAAAAGATGGTGTAACAACGCTAACGTATTCACAATTTGTATTATAATTTCACATCTACTGTATATAAAAGCAGAATTGTAACGATTATTTTTTATCGCCTAATTTTCTCTCTCTTTTTTTTCTATTTTTTTATCTTTCTTCTTTTTTCCTTACATTTCCATACGTTCAAAAATTTCATTAATTTTCTCCCTCTTCCCCACTAACTCCCCCACTTTGCACAATCTAATCTAATCTAACTATTAATTTTTTTCCACCAAAAGTACACACTCAATTATTAAAAAAAGATGAACCCCTTATTTGAGAAAAAAACTGAAGCTCTAATTCATGTTCTTAATTATTATTTTTTTTCTCATTTTTGTTGTTTCTTTCTTTTCAAAAATAATTAATGCATATCAAATTAAAGATCATGATATTATATAACAATTAGCTTTAAGAAAATAAATTATGCAACTTATAAAATTCAAATAAATTATTTTCTCACTCCTTTTTCTTATGTAACTAATCTTTGCATTATAATAAATAATATTTATTTCTTACTTTTTATTACATCATTTCATTTAAAAAACATCTTATTTTACACAACTTAGTTCAAATAAATTATTTCCTCTCACTCCTCTTTCTTATTTAACTAATCTTTGCATTATAA
>JAYJMF010000002.1:3014663-3026809 GCA_036873715.1 Salvia sclarea | reverse complement strand
GCTTAAAGTTAGGAGGAAACGGCCAAAAGGCCTTGGATAAATCAGTTACACGAGTCCCGAAAAATCTGCGGTCAAACTTCGGAATGCGGGCGTTAGCTAAAAACGGTAGCTATCATACAATAGCATGCCTAGGGCAGAGAAAAAGCTGTTGTGAAAGCATGAAAGAGGAAAAATAAAGTCACGACAAAACTACTCGAATTTATGCTGGCAAGCAACACGGATTGGAGCCAGAAGTGAATATCACGAAGAGTCAATTATGACATTTACACTTGACGAGGTTACGCAAGTAACTATCAATTGAAAACGAGTCCTGGCATTGGGCACTCATAATGAGCAGATGAGTTGCACTTGGTAAATAGCTAGATAAAAAATATACATGCATAACTATAAACCAAGCATGGGAAAGACATAAAAGATAGGACATTTGTAATAAACTTGCAACGCCATGGAGTATAAAAACGAGATTGTTATAAAAATGAGTATTTGTACAGGAAAAGGTTACAAATTTGAGCTTTTGTTCCTTCATCATCGAGGATATCCTCCACTTAAAGGCCTTCAAAGAAATCCTCTTCAGGAGACGGGTGTTGGCCTTCAGGTTGCGGACTGCTGGCAGGTGATGTTACTTGGGGACTGGTGGCTTCATCTCCCCCACCCTCAACCGCAACGCGATCACCGCCGGAAGCTTCCCCTCCGGGAACTTCCTTGGCCTTGGAAGCTTCCTCCTCCCCTGTGGCCGCGTCGGTCTCGACGGGCACTGCCTTCGCGGCCCTCGGAGTGCCCTCGGGGGTGAGACCGCGAATCTGAAGGCCAAGTGCCACATCCCGCTGGAGCAGCTGAACGGTTCGCTGAAAGCTAACCAGGAATTAGGAAATAAAATGAAAGAGAAAATGACGGAAAATGAGAGAAAAAGAAGCTTACCGCTTGAAAACTCATCTGAAGATTGCGGTGAGCGGCGGTACTTATATGGTGAACGGGATAATCAATCTGACCCCAGGGAGGGTAGGTGACATCTGGGTCGTTAGACCCACGCGATCCCCGAAAGGCGATAGCCGCAGATTTAAGTATATCCATAAACCAGGGGTAAGTCTCCCCGTGAGCTGGGTTAACAGGAGGAATGTGGGCCAAAGCCTCAGAAGTCACCTTGTCGACGTTCACAGCCTCCACGCGATCTAGCGCATCCAGTTGGTCGCAAATGCTAAGGAGCATCGACGCAATCATATCAGAGAGGTAGGGCCGCAAGTTCGCTCGAAAAGCATGAGAGTGGAGGTAGGCAGAAGGAAGCTCCTTGACTATGATGTCCAACATCTTCTGGCCAGGAGGGCTTGTGAGGATGTTAGATCTGCAGCAGGTGACCCCATCGTTGAAACGCTCCTGTCCTGCCTCCTGCTTTCCTTGAAGGATCCCCTTTTCAAGGCCTGCATCAAAACCGGAGGACTTGGCGGCATCTATCGCCATAGTACGGTCAACATACGACTTCCGGAGCGCCTCCTTGAGCTCCTGAATCTCCTGGGCCAAAGCCCCTTTTTCAGCTCGGAGCTGCGCATTCTCGGCCTGGGCATGAGTCAGGTCCATCTGCTGCTGCTCAAACCGCGTTTCCAGCTGCCGAAGAGTGGACAAATGGGCATCTTTCTGCTGCTCTATTTCAGTAAACTCGCGGTCACGAGCTTCACGAGCAGCTTTAAGGTCCATGGCTTGTTGATGCCAGACTTCGCCAGTCATGGCGCGGAAAGCCAGCGCATGCCGATAAACATTAGCCTGAGCAAGGAAATATACAGGGAAAACACATGATAAATAGGCGACAATAGATAACAAAGCAATATAGGGGTCAGAACCCTTACCCGCATCTCCAATTGGCAAGTCGCCTGGTGCAGGTTCCAAGTAGGAATCGACCGGGCTCTTTCCCAGTCATCAATACGGAGTAGGCCACCCAGCACCTTGGAAGCCTGCGAAGGCGTCATGTCCAAGCAGGCACCTGGAAAATTTAAGGAGACAGGACCCTCCGAAGTAGAGGCCTGTCCTGTGGGAAGTTCGAGGCCGCGAAGAACCCCACGCCAGTAGGTGAGGTTCTCATCAGTCAGGGGAGGAGGGCCTTGCGTGCCACTTTCCCCTCGAGATCGCACAGGTGGAACAGGACCTGCAGAGGCTGGCACTTGCTGAGAGACAAGAGCCCTCTCAGAACCAGCATTGGGATGAAAAGGGACGAAGAGCCCTCGGGAGCGGAGATGGCACGCCTCCTCTTCGGGACGGCGCTCCGAGGATGAGAAGAGCCAGTACCCTCAGCACTGCGCCCCCTTTTTTGGCGGGGGGAGGAAGAAGGAAGAGGAATGGTAGTTGTATCCAACTCCTGCAAGAAGCCCTCAGAAGCCTCGGGGGCAGAAGCAGGAGCGGTAACAGGAGTCTTGGAGCCTGCAGCAGGAGTGGCAGCTGGGCTCCTGGCTACAGGAGGGGAGTTCACCTTTCCCTCATGGGTTGAAGGCAATGACTCCCCGGGAGTAGCAGCAGCATCAGTGGCAGCAGGCTGATGCCCCTCAGGGAGGGCAGAAGCCGGCACCCCTGCAGTAGCAGCAGCAGGCTGTTCGGTGGGGAGGGGGTTACCCTCGACTTGGGTCGTCTCCCTAGCCTTCAGAAGCTGCTCCATCTTCTAGCGAAGAACAGCCTGGACATCGGAGGAGAAATTACCCTGGAAAGCCATACCTGGTGTAAGACAGGAGTCAGAATTGAGAATAAAATTCAACAATAAATGATAAAATGCATTAGACAATGGGATTACCCATGTCAACAATCCAAGGATGGCTAATCCGGAGACCGAAGAAATAAAGAGCACTATTATCAGTGCATAGAGTACGCATAAGGGTATGTTTAGCACCCAGAGCGTTGCTAACAGAGGTGATGAAATCATCCTCTGCGCGTGTTATTTTAGGTCCCCTGTGAAACTGGCTTGATTTCAGAGGAGCGACAATGGGGGCAACTAAATTTCCCCAAGCTGCGCCGGGAGGAGGCGTGACTACAAAATAGTCCCTGTACTAGGACTTATCTACGCTGGAATAATCCCCATAGATGGAATCAGCGGAAAGAGGGCTGAAATATACAAAACCATCCCTAATTTTGGCAGAATGGGTGTGAAAAAATAAGGTGGCTGTATCGGTCGCCCCGAAAGCAGTCATAACCATATGAAAGAAGGTGACTCTACGAATAGATGATGGGTTCACATGATTAAGGGGAACCTCGAATAATTCCGACACTCGTACGAAGACAGGGGCTATGGGAAAATAAAGCCCAGCAAGAATCTGGTTTTTCCAGAAAACGGCCTCTGGGAGGTTAATGGTATAGGGTTCTTCGGCATCATGTGCACGCCGGAAAACGTAGCCACCTGTCCCTCCCATTTGGGTTATCATCTCCTCTAACTTAGTGTTCCCTATTCTGGACACACCAAAGTTAGGAAATTCGGGGACACCCATTGTTGAAGGTGAACTAAAAACCTATAATTTACAGTCACAAGAAAGCAGTCGTGAAGGAATACCTGAATCTTTGCGAAAAGGTGGAAGGTCGGAGATGAACAAGGAAAAGAAACGAAACCTGCGAAAGGCAACGAAAATCGTATAAGGCAAGAAATGGAGGCGGTAAAAATTCGAACAGACTGTCAAAAGATCTACTTATAAGAAGAAATCAGACACGTGTCAACATCTGAGAGAAGCTCATGAAACGTCTCGATATCCAACGGCTGGTATTGAAAAGGGTTTTTCCTCCCGCCTGTACGATGGGACGCGATACTTGGAAAACAGCGGAAAATCTGAAAAGTAACTGTTCGGCACTTAATGCGGACGAAAATTAAATAATAAATAAATTCGGGGAAAGTAAGCAGAAGTGCCTACGATAGGTATTGAAACGACACAACTCCAGGAGCTGATCAACTCACTTCTGGACTTGGGGGGGGAGTAGCTGATAGGGTCTAATATCAGCTCTCACCCACGAGCGACATGTGGCAAGAGACTAAGATGAATGAGCGACGCTATGTGGCTCACACCTGACTACCTGATAGAGATATAGATAAATATTGATGGAGATATTAGATAAATATGCTTGTTATTTAGTTTTATTTAATTATGGTATTTACTTTCTTTCCAAGTAATTAGAATATTATAAATAGGAGTTTTTATTATGTATTTTGAGAGTTGAATTGATTAATGAAAAGTTAGGGTTTATTTCCCCTTCTTCTGTGTTCTTCCGGTATTCGTAGAGAATCAACGGATTTTCACTCTATCTGCGTTTGCTTTCGGTATTCTTTGAATTAACGAAAGTATTCGTCTATTTATCTTCACGCTTCTCGCTGCATCAAAATACATACACATACGTATAGACTGGAACGGAACAAAATCAACCTTGTTAAGTTAACAATTTAAATAAACCAATTAAATAATAGTACTAATTTTGGCTAAGCATGATGTATTACTTATAGATCTTGAAATAATCAAAAGTGTGTCTACTGAATAACAAATTCACTTACATGAATGCATTGCAACTTTATAAAAGTTAATGCGATTTAAGTTGTCATGGTTAAATGTGATGCATCAAAATTAAGTGTAATGAAACCTAGCTAAATCCATCTTTTTCCTAAAATATTGATTTAATAAAGTCTCAAAACATAAACAATATCTAAATCTTTATTTCACCTAATTTTACTAATGCAGTGCCCAGTGCTTACCTAATAAAAACTGTCATGTAATATCTTACGAGCTAGCCAAACAATAATTTCAAGGAGTCACTAATATAGCTAGTTTATACAAACATTCGATTTACTTTTTAAAATGATTATATTCGTTTAGTCATCAACAACTTTCCATAAACAAAGTGTTCGTGCATGTACATTGTCCTCAACCATAGTCGTATATGCTATAATTATAGACGTTGTACACAATTTATCACCAAATATCTACATTTTATATTTTGTTACAAAATCATTCACATACAACGTGCAACGACACATTATTTGGTTTGAAGGCGTAAAACCATAGAAAATTACAGAAAAATCACTAGTGGTTGGTTGATATAATTCAAGCAAAAATCTTTTATCCAAATAAGGAAATATTTTTTGTAAATTACTCAAATAAATATGATTGCTGCCCTCGATGCCGACTTTAGCAACATGAATTAGGGTTCTGAAATCAGAATCACAAAATTAAAAATTCCAATTTAAAGATTTATTAATACTTCAATATTAAAGGCTGATTCCGCCACAAATTAAAATCCGCTCCATATAAAGGAAAAAGAATATTATATCAGTATCATCCATATAAAAGTACAAAAATATTTATATAAATAAATATATCTTCATATATTGGTGCTCTGTGTGTGTATTTGTGCATTATATATTTATACGTATTTTAGTTGCAAGAATAAATAGCAACTGAAAAATCTCTGTCACACTTTCTTGTTGTAAAAAGACAAATTAATAAACCGTTATCGAATCCTCGCGTTTTCTTCCAAGTTTCAGTTTTCATTTTTCTGGGGATTCTTCATCTGTTTTAGAGCCTTTTCTTCAACAGCTTTACTTGAAATACTTTGAGATTCTTATTACTTTCTATTTGATTTTCCCACGCATAGTTGGCGCTACAGTTTCCTTGTCGTATAGCTTTCTGAATATTGATATTTTTAACTTAAAAACTGCGAATTTCTTGTTCTTGAAGATAAGAGGATTTGGGCTTGCTTGTTTCTTGTTCATGCTGAAAATCTATTCAAACCCTCGGCTCAAAAGGGTTCGATTTCTATCCAATTCAGTTCATTTGCTGCAAAGATTTAAGGTAAGAACTTTTCTTTTTTATGGTAATAAGTTATTGCTTCACAAATAAATGCCATTGATAGAGATAAGGCAAATATTTGAGTTTCTTGAATATGGGCTCGTCTAGTTATCGGGAAAATGGGCTGATAAAAAAGAAGTTGGCTGAATTGCTAAGAATGTTTGATTGAATTTATTTTTGAAATCTTTCTGTTGATTCTTAGATAATAAATATTGACTCATCAAACTATATATCATCATCTTTTGTCTGTGTATGTATTTATGCATTATATATAAATACGCAATTTAGTTGCAAGAATAATAGCAATCGGAAAATCTAAGAAATATTAGAGTTTCTTGAACATGGATTTGCCACAATCATGGAGAAAAAAGGGCTAAAGATTGTTGGGAAAAAAATCCAAGAAATTTTAATTCTTGAGATTCTGTATTGATTCTCAGATTGTAGCCTTTCATGTGTCGGAATCCGATGGCTGATGATGATGATAGTATTCCTTTGTCCGACGATGCCAACATTTGTGCTCTAAAAGAGGCACTATTTGCTCAGCAGCAGCTTCTGCAGAAGCTCTACAATGAGTTGGATGCAGAGAGGGAAGCCTCTGCCTCCGCCACCAGCGAGGCCCTGGCCGTGATCCTCCGGCTGCAGGGCGAGAAGGCGGCCGTGAAGATGGAGGCTGAGCACTACAAGCGCCTCTCGGAGGAGAAGATGTGCCACGCCGAGGAATCTCTAGCTCTGATCCAAGATGCAGTTTATCACAAGGAAATGGAGGTGGCTGCTTTAGATTATCAAGTTCAAGCTTACAGGTGTAAGTTGTTGAGCATGGGCTATGTTGATCATGGCTTTGGTGGGGTCAAGTTTGTTGATAATTTCGTGCAACGAAATGAGGGTTTGGTTGCGGAGACGAGCGAAGGGAGCATAGGGAGGCGGCATTCTGCGCCCATGTCGTGGAGAGGGAAGGGCACGCTAGCGAAAGAGAGGGATTTGGTCCGTGGTGGTGTGGAGGGGAAGTTGGTTGAGGAGGAACTGGATTCGGGGAAAAAGATCGATAGCTATTGGGAGAAGATTAGGAGGTTGGATGAGAGGGTGAAGGAGATTGCAGGAGGGAGCTACACGAATTCTAATTCTAGGAGTGAGACGCAGTCTTCTTCTTCCTCTTTGTCTTCTCGTGTGAGTAGAGGGAGTTCGTGTGATTCCACGGGAAACGAGGGGGGTTCGTCCCAACCAAACAAGATGATGGATGGAAGTGATGAGGCTACAACTTCAGATGGTGTAGCAGTCGCTGCTGCTGCTGATAATTCGTGTTCAACAAGCGTTCATGACGTGTATGAAGTTCCACAAGCCGAAGGAAGGTGTGAATCAAGGGTGAAGGATGACATCAAGGGAAGGAGTGAGAGTATTGAGAAGGAAAACATCATACTTCCTGAAGCTGTGAAGATGCGTGCTAGAGATGAACCCGAGTGGCTCAAGAAAGTGTTGCAGTCGAGTAAGTTGAGCCAAGCAAGTGATGTTGAGTGTCGTTTGGTTGTTGCACCGGTAGCAACGAGCATTGATCAGTTTCATTCAACGATGAATCAAGTTGATGGGAGAGTGGAGATTGTGGAAGATGAGAGAGCAATAGAAAGAAGTAGCAGAGAGGAAGAAGTGAAACTGTTGAATGAGATCAAAGAGAAAGTGGATTTGTTGCATGATGAGATTAGGAGTTTGAAAGGGAAGAAGAAATCATCCCCTATGAGAGAGGAAGAATCATCCTTGGCTATGGCTCTTCTTTTAGAGGTATACTCTCTCTCTCTCTCTCTCTCCCCCCATTGAAGCTGAGCAAATAAATCTGTTTATTGTGTTACAGGCAATGCTTTCCTTTTGGCTGTGATGGAAGGAAGTTACAGAGATCTACTGATTGAAATTGTGTGTATACTCTCTCTCTCTCTCTCTCTCTCTCTCTCTCTCATCAACGCCTCATTGTCTAAGAGTGATTTTTGCCATTTATTTCTATATATTTTACTGTAATTGATGAAATCGATGAGGATTTTGTGTTCTGTATTTTGAGTTTGGATTTGGGTTTGGGTTGCAACTGCATAATATCTTTGTACATAATGAATACTTTCTATATTCTTAACATTCCTAGTTTCCTACACTTGTAAAGAAGTTCCATTTGTAGCTCTCTCTCTCTCTCATTTCCTGTGATCCAGCAAACATAAGTAGAGCATATGGAGAAAATGCTAATAAGTGGAAAGGGAACCCAAGAAACAGTAATTGATGCACTGGAATTATTAGAATTGTATTGCAGAAATGAGGTCTCAGGCTCAAGTATAAACACAGCAACATCTCCTGCATCATCATCATCATCACCACCCATTCTACGAGGGAGACTTCGTTCCGACTACAAATCACTGACCAGTTCCATCTCCGGCATGGACTTCCCCAACAGGAACGTCTTTATGAGCGTCAGAGCCTGCTTGGGCCTGTGCAGGGGAACCTCGTGGCCAGCTCCTCTCACTGTCACGTATGTCAGCCCCTCGTACTCTTCGGTCCATCCTCCTACCTGGCCATCATCGTACCAAGCATGCCACGGCCTAACTGTCGCAAGCTTCAGAGCGTCTATGTTGTGACGGGTCGAAGTCACCGGAATCACAGCATCCGTGTCACCACTGTCGGAAAAATATTTTGAATTGGAGGATTAGGCCAACGAATTAAGATGAGGCCAACTTTTAGTGTTTCCCACTACTTGCATATACTTTTACATATTACCTCAATATTCTTACTAATATTACCCTTTCTAGTACTTCAATTTCAGAAAGAAAGCAAAGATTTCACACTATTACAACAATTTGACCATGGGATCGATGTCTAAAGCTCAAACATGATAAATGCAGAAAATTGTCAAATGTGCCTGGTGATGGAACAACTTTATGATAAAGCTATCAGGCTATGTTTCTTGGTATTCAATACATCTTTAATCAAAGATATGTTCTGTTCGATGAATTCATGCTCGATTTTTGTTGTATTTCACATACATAGGGAGAATCAGAAACAAAATACTTGTTAGTGTGCATGTAAAGTGTTCTCTTTCTAGACAAAAACATTTGTATATCCGAATGTATAGTGCATCCATCAAAATTAGAGTTCACAAATTCCCAATTAGGTTTTGGTGATCCCCATTTAGGATTTATTAATCACAATTAACAATTAAGATTTAATTAGGACAGTGTGCCTCGTTGTTCTAATAGAGTTCCAGAGTGGGAATTCAGAAAGCAAAACCTGAACATCCAGATACGAAGCCCCCGATTCAAGAGCTCACGGTAGATGTCCAAAACAGATACAGCCGAATCCTGCCAGTTGCCACCCACCACTTCACTGCAATGACAACACATATTCATCTTTAATGAATCAAAAGGAAATCTTCCTCTCTTATTCAAAGCAAGAGGTCCTTGTACCTGCAAGTCTCCCAATGGGAGTTTCTGCTACGAACATGAAGTGCGTCTTGAACTTCCCGAAGATTGAAGTATTCAGTTGAATGCTTCTCAGTGCAGGGATCATATGGTCGTCTCAGAAGACCAACCTTCTACCTCAAGAAAATAAATACTATTAACATTATAAATAAGATTGCAAAAATTTGGGTGCATCAGAATACACAGTGCATCTTCCCCAATTAGGGTTTATGGATTCTCAATATTACGATTTATTATTCCACAATTATGATTCAATTAGGGCGAATGTACAGGAGTTTGCCTACTCTTCTGCCACTTTATACGAAAAAGAGTGGAAGAAAATGGCACTTACAGTATTTCTCCTCCAAAGATGGCTTAATCTGCTGAGATTAGCCTCGCATGGAGGAGTGTAGATGCTGTACATATCAATGTCCCCGATTTCTTGATCAGCGATTTTAAGAACTTCCACGCATTCCTTTGAGGTGTGTACAAACGAATCGAAGTCACACTTGATGTTCAACTGCTTGTAGGTCTGATCAGAAATCATGCCAGCAGACCACATGAATTGGAACACTCCGAAATGGTCGTGGAAATCGTCTGTTAAGGCATTTCCAACCTGAATGCAGAGGCGTATCACAGGGTTAGTAGTTTGTTAGACGAGCACATAACCCGTTGCATTTCTAAAGATAAGAGCAGAGTACCATGAAACCCTTGAGATTGATCGTTTCTTCTCCGTTTTTCTCATTGTGTATCATGATGGCCTGAGTGAGTTGAGGAACGTAATGTCCTGTATAACAGTTACAGGTAAAGTTACTCGGTAAGAACACTAATAAAGTAAGGCATAAACTACCGTGAGGCCCGCCAACAAAAGTGCCAATTTTCATTAAAAAAATTAAATTAAGGAAGGAAAAGTGACAATTATACTAAAGAAATGTGACAGTATAAGATATATAAAAGAGACAAATATCATCAAGAAAAGTGATAATTATACTGAAGAAAAATGGCAATGTCAGATCTGTCCGCACTGTGTGAACATCCTCAGAGCCACCTCAGTAGTAACGAGCAATATAAGAAATTGCATGGAGAAATAGTGCAAAGTGTAGAATGATGAACCTACCAGCATAGCTCTCTCCTGAAAGATAGAAGTCACTTCCTTTGTACTGTGGGAAACGATTTAACCATCCTTGAATAAATTTGAGGTTATCAGCAGCTGCAATAACAGAAATTGCAATCACTGATTCAAGATGCTGCATCAAAAAATGCAGAATATGGTGTAATATGATACAATACAGAGAAGAATAATACCAGTTCTATTATCACCATTGCTTGATAAATCAGAGGAAGTGTTTGAATACGAAAAACCAACTCCAACGGGAGAGTCCACGAACAATATATTTGCAACTGAAAAATGCAAAGGATCATGAAAATCTATATAAACCTTTGTACATACTCAAACTTAATTAGGGCATAAGAAGTTTCAAAGTCCCCAAAAATTGCCTAAATAAAATCTTCCAGTTGCTGTTTCAACCAAACAAAAACTACAAGGTAAATCACCTTTATTCCAAGAGTAAGGGTTCAAATAGAGGGTTTTCCCATCCTTCTCAATATGCAGGGGTCCAAGTTCCTCAGCCAAACCATAGGCAATTGATGAACACCCTGGCCCTGAATATCACAAACAGCGTACACATAAATTGAAATAGAAATTCTAATCACAAATTTCATAAATTGGAATTTAACAAGCCAGCAGAAGAAATGTAATATGTAAGATCATATAATCAATCAAAAGAATATCACAAAAATCCCATCTATTTCCATTCTCTTCTCAACAACATCCATACAAATGCTATCCACAATTAACACACAGGCGCACTAAAGAGAGAATTATAAATTTACCCTAGCCCAGCCCTGAGTATCAGAAACAACTAAAAAACAATCAGATACTAACAAGTAACAAGAAATTCTAAATTCCAAACCAAAAGTCAAAACGGAACTCAAAATGCAAGATCATAGAATCAAATCAAGAAGACAAAAGCATATCACAAAAATCACATCTATTTTCATCTCCACTGTATTAACCAATGCTACTCACAATTACACACAGCACACTAAACTAAGGAGAGAATATTGACATATTGAACACCCGGGCCCTTAAAACAATTAGACATAAATTGCAATGGAAAATCTAAGCACACATTTTATAAATTAGAATTTAAGAAGCCAACAACATGACGCAAGATCATACAAGCACATGAAGAAGATGAAGCACAGAAAAACGATATCTTAGAAATCACCTCATTCTCTTGTGAAAAAAACATGATGACGACACTATTCACACACACTAAAAGAGAAGATAGCATATTGACCTCCATTGAGCCAAAGAAGAAGAGGTTTGGAAGAAGGGTCGTCCTCAGCCTCAAAGAACCAATAGAAAAGCTCCCTCCCAGTTTGTTCGTTGACGGTGATGTAGCCAGCGTAATGCGCGAAGCTCACGTTGAAATTCTGGCCAGGAAGCTTCAACACTCTGTCCAACTTCTGCTGATTAAAGGAGTCCGACTCTGAGGAGAAACTGGTGATCAGGTGGAGCTGTAGAGCTAATATGACGACGAAAACCCATCTCGAAAATGGCATCTTTGATCGGATTAGGGGAGAAAGTGTGTTTTTGAGATTACCAATAAAGATGAAGAGCACTCCAGTGGTGGAGGTGTATTTTACTACTTTTATTATTTTTTTATTTTATAAAATATTGTCCATTATTACCCGGGGGAGACTCTTTCCATTTTCTTCTCATTTCTTTTCTTTTCTTTCGAGGGCAGTTGGAATTTGTAAAACCCATCTCAACATTTTACTATAACCTAAGGGCATGTTTGGTATAAAATATGAGAATAGACGAGATAAATAATGTCGAGATAAAAAATGAAGATAAGATAAA
>JAYJMF010000002.1:2978544-2997586 GCA_036873715.1 Salvia sclarea | reverse complement strand
TTGAACTTGGTTTTGTCGTACAATATGAATAATAGTTTCTTAAATTATACTTTATTAATTAATACAATTATCAATGTCATCTTTATAAAAACAAGCTTGCTAAACGTGCAACGCACGTTCTCACTGCTAGTTATATTAAAAGTATTACAAGTTACTGAAAATAGAAGAGTAAAAGAAATTAAAACGTAGGGTATACTAACGACTAACAACCCATAATCAAATTCAAACATAAGACCGATTCAACAGCATCAATATAGCAATTAATCCTGAAAAGCTAGCTACTTTCAATCCCTATTTCCCACTTGTCACACAACAAATCCATTTCATCTGCTATATACAGATATTGAAAAAGAAAAAAGAAGAAGAAAAAGAAAATGGTTGCACCTGCAGGTGACGATAGTGCGAAGAAAGTGCAAGCTGGCCCTCCGGCGGAGGGGGGCTATCAGGGCACGCCACGGACGGGGTCGGCGACGCAGCATACGACGGATGTGCTCCACCAGCGGAAGAAGTTGCCCTTCTGCCCGGCGAAGGCGGCGCTGGGAGGCTTCGCCTTCGTGGCTGTGATCGGATACTTGACCCTCTATTCTAAGAAGAAGCCCGAGGCCACCGCCCTCGACGTCGCCAAGGTCGGCTCCGGCACTGCCACCCCCAAGAACACGCGTCCCCGGAACTAACCGCCGATGGCTTATATATCTTATGTTTATTAATTAATCTTGTAATTTTGCATCACAAATTCTATTTTTGCTTCTTTTATATTTTGTCATCCAGGCCTGCTTAAATACGGTTTAATTTTTTAGTGTCGCGCCTAAACTGAGTCCCACCAATTTGACGGCTCTAGATATTAGTAAGAATTACGATTGCAATTTATTTTTATTCTAAAAAACTACAACTATAAATTACAGGTGAAACTGCATGTTGAGGGACATATGTAGATTTAATTGCACTGCATTATCATAGAGGGAGTTGTTTGCCTGGTTTCTAATGTGAAACATATTTTATGCAAAACTTTCAGAAGTAATAGCAATTATTTCAATGAGAGGAATGGTAACCAATCAGAATTCAGAACCATCACCTAATTTTAAACGGGAAAATGTTTTAATTTAGTTGTGAAATTGATTCTTAATGTTTTCTATAATACCTCATAATTTCAGACTAGATATGCTAATTGATAAGCATCCAATACCAAATAAAATGTATACCAAACAATAAGATTGAGCATCCGATACCAAACAAAATGATTTTTTTTTTTGCTACAATAGTAAATTGAGTTCATTGTCGATTTTGATACAATCTTCTGTTAAATTTGTAGTTTCCAAATAGCTAATCATACTCTGCAACTACAAGTTTACCAATACAATTTCCGGCATAAGACTATTTTCATTCATATTTTTTTCAAAATCTTTTATATTAGAAGATAACAGTTGAAATATAAAAGGAAAGTAAAAACAAAATGCATGATGAATTTTTTACATCTTATTCTATTGACCAATCTAGATGAAAAAAAAATCAAGGATATATAATTAACAAACAAGTGTTAAAAAGTAATTGTTGAAATAGAGGTAAATGATACGGATCAATATACTGAAATATTGTATAGATAGAAAATAGATAAATGAATATTATATTAAGATATTGAATTATAGTAAAAGAAATCACTAAATTGGATTGTAAATTGTGTATATGGAAGGAAAAAAATGAATATCGTATTAAAAAATTGAATGTAAGAAATCATGAATATGGATAGTCTAACTTCAATTTTTTATAATCAATTTATAATCAAAATAACACCTTCAATTGTTTCCGCTGAGTGCATAAATTCCACGAAAATATTAATATTCGCAAAATGTATAATGATTGTATATGTTAGATGCTACTTGATGAAAATTGTAAATAGTATACTTCATTAAAATTATTAAAATAAATAAAAAGACAAAAAAATGTGAATGTATGCACCAAGATAAATAGTTGCCGTGAACTTTGATATGAAAAGGATTAATTATTGAGTTTTTATTCCTGGATGAGTTTGTGAATTAATATAAATTTTTTATTTAGGTAAAGTTTTTTATATTGTTAAGTTTTAATTTTTTCTATATAATAATGAAGATAGTTTATTAATGGTAGTTTCAATTAAAATCAAATATGGTTGATTTTATTATTTATGTGACATTGCTATATCAATAGTGGGCACGTTAAGTGTGCCCATGGTGGGCATTGGAGCGGAACTGTATAGTTATATAAAATGAAATCATGTGTTTGTAATTAATTGTTTGAAAATTATGTTAGTATATAATTTGCAACTCTTTTTTTTCCTTTTTATCGAAGACAAGTAGTATTAATGTAACTTTCCCCTTGTGAGGCGAAGTTTGGAAGTTGCTCTATGCCTCTATCTGCTGTGCTGCAGATCACAATTCTCGAAGCTAATCCCCAAATTGAAATACAGAAATTCATCCTCCTCCATTTCAAGAGAAGATAGATTTCAGAAGATGTGATCAAACCCTACCCCACAAATTGATCAAAACTATAGTAACAAAATGGAATTATCGCTTCATTTTAGCCGTTCGAGTTTTCACTCTTCTTTGTTTTCATATTCACATAATCGACCATGTGAGTTCCCCTCTTTCTCTCTCTACAAATATGTAAATTTGCATAAGGATACGAATGTGTGTGTGTATCTGTCTGTGAATTGGAGTTTTACATTTATGTTATGTATTTGCGGTTTCTAGTCTTTCTGATTTTGTTTTGGGCGAGTACTAACTTTGCAGGTAAAAAGAGTCGATCGGATTTCATTGGGCCTTGCAGTGGAATGGTAATCAAATCTCTCACACACTCTAGAAGTTTATATTAATCTTTTAATGATGAAAGGAAGTGATGTGAGTTCTTTTTTTTTTGTTATTTAAGTATGATTGAATGCGTTCTGATTGCTCCTATTTTTATTTTTTCTTGTTCACCTGCTTACGGTGCGTTTGTTTATGTTTTGTTCATCTTAAGTATGCTTGGTGGAAGCAGAATTTGAGTTTGATGAATTTGATGTAATGAATGCAGAGAGCTGTATTAACAGATAATACTTTGCTGGTTGTTTGCAAGGAATTTGCATTTGTACAATTTTGGAAGTAAGTTTAATTCAAATATAAATCATTTTTCTTGCACTCAACACTCTTGCTCCTCGTTTCATCTTGTGAAGCGACAAACTGAACTGAGAGAAGGCAGGAATAATATTGAAGTGATAATTGGTATTTGAATTGATGAATGCGAACTCCTATTGGGAATCTTGCTCTATGACTATGCGTGGGCGAACTTCCACACGATATGCAGTGTTTATCATACTTATCGGTGCTCAAGCCTTCTCATACATTTCTGCCACTAGTTTAGCGAATAATCTAAAGACATGGTAAACTAAATTTTAGTAAATATAAGCATGTTTGATTGAAGGAATGTATATAGTGCCAATTTTGTTCATATAAATGAGATTTCAGCCTGGCTTATCAGGTCTAGAGAATATCCTAGAGTGATTAGTATTGCATCCTTGACTGTTTTTATGCCAATCCGACATCCAGTGACCATTCTGTTGCTGACTATTGATTTGAGCAGTTGGCTTCTCCTAATGGATTTCGGTTTGGCTGTGTTGTGCTTAAACAGACAACTCAAAGATATCCAGAGACATGTGAGTGAACTTCTTTTGCTTAGAGTTAACTCTTTGAGATTTTATTCAACTTGGTCTGTGTCGTTGACTCTTAGAAATTGTACAATATGAAATGCCTTGTCACTTCAGAAATTAGCATGGCTTTCTCCTTTACATTTCTCTCCTCTTCTCTGTTAGTTCCTTTGTTTTGTTGCAGTTGGATGTTGTTGCTTCCAAACTGATCAGCCACGTTTGTTCGATATTTTGTTCTTTGCTTTATTATCTTCATCCAGTAAAAAGACCTTGCCCAACTTGTTGTTTATGCTTTATTATCTCTGATTTATTTTTCGCTATATTTCTGCTTTGAAGCATCTGCTAGTCTACATGTGATTTGAAGTCTTACTGCTTAAAGTCCTTTAATAGGTTTTCTTTTTGCTTATGCAGATGGTCGTCTATACCAAACAGTACGTAGTTTCAGGGAAAACCATTATCCTTTCCAGAGCTCGTTGTACCATGAAGAGGAGCTGCACAGAACATATACTGGTTGTGGACGTCGTAGGAGGAGAAAGTTTCTAAGAGACTTAGTTGTTAGGTCTGAACTTACAGATACCGGAACTGCTGGAGCGTCATATCCATCATCGGGTATGCTTTTAGTCTGGTCTATTTCTAATTGAGTTGCTAATCATCTTAGTCCCAGCACTCACTTTTCTGATCTTCATTGCAGATATTTGGTTCAATTCAAAGCTTAGAGGAATTTGCTTTTATATTGTAACATCTCTTGCTGCCATCACTTTGTTCATACCAATGGTTATACAGCATCCTTTTGTCCTCATGTTTGATAGATATCGCAGAAAAGCCCAGTATCTTATTGCTAAAGCCTGGGCTACTTTGACAGTTGCTCCTTTTTTCAAGATTGAATATGAGGGATTAGAAAATCTTCCTCAAACTGATACCCCCGCCATGTACGTGTCCAACCACCAAAGCTTTTTAGACATACATACTCTTCTGACCCTTGGGATAAGCTTTAAATTCATTAGCAAGACCTCAATATTTCTCTATCCAATTATCGGATGGGCCATGTTTCTGATGGGTGTCATTCCCTTAAAGCGCACAGACAGTAGAAGCCAATTGGTATTGCACTCTTCTCTTAGTATTTACGTCACACTAAATTGTTATTGTATTAAATTTGTTACGACCATAAATGTAGGAATGCCTTAAGCAGTGCATGACCCTGATCAAGAAGGGTGCATCAGTCTTTTTCTTCCCAGAGGGCACTCGGAGTAGAGATGGAAAATTGGGTACTTTTAAGGTACGCTTTTTTCTCATCTTGAATAGCATTTATGGCTGCTTGAGTTGAGCGTGCAATTTATCTTTTATTAATCGTCATAATTTTACCCCGTTGTTGGTGGGAACTGGAGGTTTGCATTCTTTAGGGATTAGTTTGGAATTGCAGAAACACTGATAATCACTAATTACTAGCCCTTGCAGAATCCTTAATCTTTGTAAATAAACATATTGAACAGATGCAAGAGAAACTTAGTCTACTTTGCTTTTGCTGAGAGATTTCGATTGGATGATGCTTCCTTTTAGCCCTCTATCCTGCATGTAGGGAAGGTGGACCTCATCAGTATATATTTTCGAATAGTCTGTAACCTTCGCCTATGTGGGATCCCCACACATCGTTATACTGCACTCCTCACTTGTAATGTTCTTTCCATGATATTGATTTACGACAATCATTCAGTAAATTACTTACTCTCTATCTACGGCTGATTAATTTGTAGAAAGGAGCGTTCACTATTGCTGTGAAGACTGGGGTACCTGTTGTTCCGATTACTCTGATTGGAACTGGCAAAATCATGCCTCCTGGAATGGAACGAGAACTGAATCTGGGATCTGTGAAAGTTATCGTTCATCCATATATTGTAGGAAGTAATCCGGATGAACTCTGCAACAAGGCTAGAAATATTATCGCTGAGGAACTTATTCGTCAAGGCTAGGTGTCCATATCCCATTTTTGTTTCTCGCGCTAGAAATTAAGATTTTAAAGAGCATTGAAATAGTATGAGATGAGAGTTTTTGCTCATCCTCGTTTTTTCTTTCTTTCTTTCTTTCTGTTTGTTCCGGTGTATCTACTGAATTTAGCCTTGAGCAGCAATAAAGCAATAAGTTCAGTCTGTTTTGAATAATCCTTTTAGTAGGTCTTTTGTGCATGTCACGGGGTAGAAGTTGTGAAACGGAATGATCCAAGTATTTCGTTCCACAAGATTTCATATGTATCTTTTTTCCCAACATTTTCGCCGGAATCTTTTATTCTTGAAGTATAGTATGCTTTGTTACTGATCAAATTAAAAAGATAGTGAGAGAGATGGTTGCAGTGGTGGGAGTGGAGGTTTGTGGGTGTCGGGAGGTGGTGACTGAGCAAGATGATGACATGGCGGCGGCTGGTGGTTCTGGGGGTGGTGATGGCTTATTCTTTATTTATTTTTGATATGTTGTTTTGGCTAGTTTGTTAATTACCTTATTGCCAATTATTGAAGCTGGATTTGAGATTGGACAGTTTTCTAAAATCTGACCCACTGCTAGCCTATCTCGCCCAACCCATTGCTTCTTTGATTGTGTATAGCTAATAATGAGCTGAATGCGCTTGCAAACTGCTAACTCGGTTATATTATTTGTAAATTACTAAAGGGATCTGTTTAAAAAAGTACAATTTGGAAATACATTCAACAGTTTTATTATCAATCTAAAAATCACTATATATGGCTTACAACCTATTTATTTATACAGAAGATGAGAAATAATTGTAATTGTAATGATATTTACAAAGAAACTATATTTCCTTAAGAAAACTTAATTTAGTAAAATTGAAGATGACGAGATACAGTTCATTGTTGGTGTCTGTTACAGAAAATTAAATATGTCATCAATATTTTGTGCAATAAAATAAATTCAACAGCTAATCATTTTTAATTAACAATATCGGTATGATGCCAGGTCAAAACTATAAATTTAATTTTCTATTAATGAATATAAGAAGGGCATATCTCGAGTACAATATTAATATTTGATTGACGTCGTGTTTTTCAAAAATATTCCATTTGGTATCTGAAAAAGGGATAGTTATGATTTGGACCGTCACTCCTCGAAAACATATTTTCGGTGTATTTTGTTTCTGACAATCTAATGCAAGACTTTGATCAAGAAGGAATTTGGGCATAAGAATTACCCTAAATTTTCTCATGCGTTAACCTATTAAAATTAGTCGCCAGAAATGCCACAAAATCATGCGTATTTTACTATTTTCTGACTAAATCCGTAAAAATCCTTCGAATTAATTAAAATAAAATCCCTGTCAGAAATATATAAAAATGAATAAATGAGAACAAGTAAAAATACAAGGGACCTATGCGTCATTTTCCAAATTGTGCTCTCCCACTTCCTGCATTAGCATTACTTCCTTGGATAAATTTTGACTTCACCTCTGCAATCTCACTCTTTTGTTGCTGACAGAAACGCAAATTAATGATTAATATCTTTGGAATTTGCTGTAAGTCTCTCTGTTTGATCTAATTTAGCTGTACTTAGGCATCTGAATTTTATTTAATTACCTGTGAGAAAGTTGATTCTTTTGCTTCTCTCCCCCTCTCTGGTGATGGATTTTGTTGTTAGATTCTATGGTGGTGACTTTACAGTTGTGTTCTGCAATATCCTGAAGCCTTGATAAGGCTTCAGTAAATTTCGATGATTGCGGAGCTGACTTTATGCACATGGTGGATTTACAGCTGTAGTCGATTCATCATTTTCTGGGTTTGATGAAGAGGCGGTCGAATTTGAGTTAAAGGCTGATTATTTTTAGGCTATTTTGTTAATCGCGATCATTTCTGGGAGTGAAGGTTAAGGTACATCATATGAAGGGAGAGAAACACCTAACAAGTGAAGAGAATTGGCTTTGGTGAAATTGATGACCTCTGAAAGGTGGATTCTGTTGACCTAGAGCAATTGTATCTTAGTTCAATTGGAAATTCCAGATTTCAGGAGTGTTTCTTCATAGCAAACTTCGAGAGAGTTGTTCCATAAAATTGGGGTGGAGTATCTTGGTAAATTAAGTTTATGATATGAAGTTTGAGATGGATCTCTGTGTCTAGTAGGGACTTATTTTAGGAAGACTTCTGGGGTGGGTGTGGAGTGACTGTTATATTTTGGACTTGCTTGTGATAACTGATTCTAAAGATCTTGTAAAGCCTCTAGTCTGTGTATCTCCTTAATGTAATTTAGTACTTAGTGTAGATATGGAATTCATGTGGGAATAATACTGCATTGTTGCATACTCCAAATTCAGGTTTTGTTTGTAAATTGCCACTAGGAGTCTTCACTTACATCTGAGGTACTTTGCTTAAACTTCTGGAGTAAGAAAATCTGATGAGTGATGCTGGGTTATGATATGACTGTGGTGAAAAGCCTTCTTCACAGAATTGAACAGGGTGAATCATTTCCAAATATTTAGAAAGTTAATGAAATTAGTTCTTATGAATAAGCTATTGTCCCATGCATGAATCCCATTTTTCCTGGCCATGTAGCTATAAATATTCTTTTATCAGATTCATGTGCAAATATCAATTAACTTTGGAATATATCTCCCTCTTGTTGATTGACAATGGCTTATTATTTCTGAAAGATACCCTTTTGATGTGCTCAGAGATGCATTTTGGTCCTGCTTGATTTGCCTATTTGGGAACATTTCATGCTGTGATTTGAATATTGCCGAGGATGTGCACATCTTGTATGATAATTGTGCATGGTATTTATGAGTTAAATCATGTGCTTTTGATTTATATTTTCATATTACATTTTTCGTTCAGTGTGATTGCCTAATGAAATCCATTCCTATGGCACATTAGATTTTCAGTATGATTGTGTCGTTCAGCATGCAACACCTTCTTCAGACTGCTTATATTTATCTATTCTGCTTGCAGTCAACTTTGATTTAATCATACAAAATGTTTGATTGTGGTCCAAAGACTCAATATGGGCAGCGGGACAAGTTTGTAAGGTATCCTTTTCATTTGCTCATGTAATTCTTAGAGTGTAGAGTTATTTAATTTGCAGGGTTCACTGAGGTTAGACTGCTTATGGTAAAGATGCTTGCCCAAGCTAGTGAGACTTAAGTAAATATAATATGTAAATTTCATGCAATGGACACTTGTTTAATCATGGCTCTACAGTAACTACATGTTCTCATCAATGCACTTGGGACAAAGTACTATGTGCTGTTTCACTGTCTTTCATTAGGCAATGTTTATAAAGGTTTTGCCTTTCTTCTTTTTGTCATTAGATTGGATGACTTGGATTCCAGACTGTCATCCCCATCTACTTCGGTTGCTACAAACAAATGTGGCTTGAGTATCGATGGTTTGGGCCGTGGTAATCATAGAAATCCTGCTCCATCAAAGTCCTTTAAAAGAGGAATGAAGAAAGGATCTCAAGGTCTAAAATCTATTGGCCGGTCCCTTGGTTTTGGTGTCTCACGAGCAGTTTTCCCGGAGGACCTCAAGGTTTCAGAGAAGAAGATCTTTGACCCCCAAGACAAACTCCTTACCCTTTGGAACAAGCTTTTTGTGATGTCATGTATTCTGGGGGTATCTGTTGATCCTCTGTTTTTCTTTCTTCCTGTGTTTGATAAATCATCAAATTGCCTGGATATAGATAGAAAATTGGCCATCACTGCTACTACACTGCGCACGATTGTTGATGCTTTCTATCTTATTCACATGGTTCTCCAATTCCGGACTGCTTATATTGCCCCATCATCCCGTGTTTTTGGGCGAGGTGAACTTGTAATTGATCCTGGACAGATTGCTAAGCGATACTTGAAGTGCTATTTCATCATTGATTTCCTTGCAGTGCTTCCCCTTCCACAGGTTCGAGAAATTGCATTCTTATTTGCCTTTCGAATTGTATTATACCTTATTCTTGGTCTTCGTCCTTCCCTAAAACATAAAATTGCTCTTTATTTACTGATCAATTTCGAACAATTAGATTGATGTATTGTTTCTAATAGATTTCAGGGTAGCTATAATCTATACCAGAACAGAATACTTTTGAAAGTCAATATTCTGACAGGGCTTCCAATATGGAGTGATTAATTTAGAATGTTTGCTGCTGTCTTTCTTAGGCTATTTTTCTTTTCAGTTCTCCTAGATTTTTTTAAGTAAGATATCTTCAGTTAGATGCATGACCTATATAAGGTGGCTGTAGCTTTTGCAGGCATGGAATCAGGGGATATACATGCTTTCTTGTCTCTGAGCTTTTCATTTTTACTACTTGTAATTAAGTATATCTATTTCAATGGTTCTACGTTGTTAATTTGTTTTGGTATTTTATTTCTTAATTCTCATTTTCTTGGATATTTGCAGATTGTTGTCTGGAGATTTCTGCAGAGGTCAAATGGATCAGATGTACTGGCTACAAAGCAAGCATTATTTTTCATCATTTTGCTCCAATATATTCCTAGATTCACCCGAATTATGCCGCTCACTTCAGAATTAAAAAGAACTTCTGGTGTCTTTGCTGAAACTGCATGGGCTGGTGCAGTGTCCTACTTGCTACTTTACATGCTTGCCAGTCATGTAAGCATCCTTTTGAACTGTTGTATGTCATCTCAGTCCACTGTTTGGCGTGATGGGTTTTAAAGTTCCTGAGTCATGCTTGCATTAAATACAATGTTATGATCTCCAAAAGATCCGGATGTTCCAACTTTGCATTAGGATTTAGCGACTCCTCAAGCATGATACTTGAGGCTGGTTATCATGGTTCATCATCCACGAACATTTGTACTCTCCCCTGTGATTTGATGTTCACAAGCTGCCAGTGAATATAATTGTTTCCTCTTTGTTGCCTATCAGCAGGTGCCCACTTGAGTCTGGAGTCAACCAGAACAGTAATTCTCCTGAGCGTTATTCTGCATGATTTTTATTTTTTATTTTCTTGAGAACTCCTATTCTGTTGCATCAGAATACATTTAATTCTTTCCTGATCATTTGTTAAGATGTTCTTTGAAAGGATCTGTTTAATCTTACTATCTCCCATGAACTGTGAAAATGTGCTGGCACATTTGTAGAAGATAGTCAGGAATTTCTGCTTTTAACATTTGCTACTATGTGTCTAACTGCTGGATACCCTTTGGTACTATCTATATGTTGCAACTCAGTGATACCAATAAATCTGCTTCTCATATAGAAGTCGCTGTATACAGCCCAATCATGCTATGCTGAACTGTAGAATGTGATAGATGCTGCTTTTTCATGGGAAATAATTATAAGAGAACATATTTTGTCTGTCTTCTTTGCAGATCGTTGGGGCTTTCTGGTACTTGTTATCTGTGGAGCGTAATGATACATGCTGGCAAAAAGCTTGTAAAGACAGTAAAAACAACTGTACCACTGCTTTCTTATATTGTGGAAATCAAGATATGCCTAATTATAATATCTGGAGCAGTATTAGTGAGGGAGTTTTAAACACAGCATGCCCCGTGGGTGATGAAGACAATGCACCATTTGATTTTGGAATTTTCAGGCAGGCTTTGGCATCTGGGATAGTTTCATCGAAAAAGTTTTTGTCAAAATATTGCTACTGTTTATGGTGGGGGCTGCAGAATCTGAGGTAAACAAACTTCTCGTCAGGTCACCTGATCATATGTGAATAGTATAATCAATAATCTTCAAGTACATCAGATTTATGCTGCCACATCATTTTTGCATTTTCACACTGGATTGAAGTTTTTCCGGTCATTGCCATTTTACTTTCTTTTGTGTTCCTAGTGTGGATGAATCTCTGCGTGTGTGTGTGTTTAATTATGATGGCAGAACTGTAATAAACTTATTTTCCTGTGAAACCGGAGATGGATAGGGTTTACTCAGCAACATAGGAGAAACTGATGTGGTACTTTTATCAACTCCTTATGTCTCAAGTACCATATTGTGGTTTTTTTCTAATCAAAATATTGATTCATGGTTTTTTAACAGTCGTAAATGGTTTGAGCAAACATTTTTTAACTACTACCATTTTGGCATTATTGTCGTATTTGAGCCACCGCTATTACCTATGCTGAACAGATTTGGAGAATCTTGAGAGGCCTCGGTAAACAACTTTATTTTACCAAATAAGAAAGAAATGATAATAATAGTAATAGAAATAATAATAATAAGAATAACAATTTGGCTTTGCCAAATAAGAGTCTGTACTCTTTTTGCCTGCTCTTTTCTCCAATATGTTTGGTTGCAATTTTCTACCTACATCCTACATGTCACTGGTGATTGTATTTCATGGGTTATCGAAATATTGATAATATGGTCAGATATTCCCCAGATACGATGCTCTCTTACTTTAAAAGATATGATTCCTCGTCTTATCTGCAGTACTCTTGGACAAGGACTACAAACCAGCACTTACCCTGGAGAGTCTATATTCAGCATTGCACTTGCCATCTTGGGACTCATTCTCTTTGCACTCCTGATTGGGAATATGCAGGTAAATGGTGTTATGCTACAAATGAGCATCTTCCTCACCCTCCTTTCTCCATCTTGTTCTTCGATGTAACAATTTTGTTCTTTTCCTCAGTGTTGAGTGAAATCACATGTATTCATTTAGGACATTTCTGCATCCTAAAAAGGGGCACAAGAAGTTCTTGACATTCTATGACATACAGAACCAATAAAGAATGCCGAAATATGTGTGTGTGTTGGTCTATTGGTAGAGTGGTTTATGCATGAGACCAGAGGGCTCAGGTTTGGTTTCACATGACCGAAGAAAAGAGAAAGAATGCCGAATTATGATATTTTTTTATTTCTTACTCCTAGTAATTTTTATTTGAATTTTGTGGTCTTTTATAATGCAAATCTTGGATATTGAAGTGCCTCAACTTTTTAGTTGCTTTGCTCTTCCCACAGACATACCTTCAGTCGCTCACTATCCGCCTTGAAGAGATGAGAGTCAAAAGGCGTGACTCAGAGCAATGGATGCATCACCGCTTGCTCCCACCAGACCTGAGGGAGCGGGTCAGACGCTACGATCAGTACAAGTGGCTAGAAACACGTGGTGTGGACGAGCAGAGTTTGGTCGAGAGTTTACCGAAAGATCTCCGCAGGGACATAAAACGCCATCTTTGTCTGGCATTAGTCAAGAGGGTAAACCTTATACACATAGTTGCTTTTTATGCCTTAGAATCTGCAGCCATAAATCTTGCCACAATTTTCGCAGGTCCCACTCTTTGAGAATATGGATGAGAGATTGCTTGACGCCATCTGCGAGCGGCTGAAACCGTGTCTATACACCGAAAGCACTTATATCGTCCGGGAAGGCGATCCAGTCGACGAGATGATATTTCTCATACGCGGTCGCCTTGAGAGTGTAACCACCGATGGCGGGAGAAGTGGTTTCTTCAACCGTAGTTTACTCAAAGAAGGAGACTTCTGCGGTGAGGAGCTTCTGACGTGGGCACTGGATCCGAAGTCTGGTTCCAACCTGCCGTCCTCCACTAGGACTGTGAAGGCGCTCACCGAAGTGGAGGCTTTTGCCCTGACGGCGGATGAACTGAAGTTTGTTGCCAGCCAGTTCAGGCGGCTCCACAGCAGACAGGTCCAGCATACCTTCCGTTTCTACTCGCAGCAGTGGCGCACCTGGGCTGCCTGCTTCATCCAAGCAGCTTGGCGGCGCTACTCCAAGAGGAAGCTCCTCGAGCAGCAGAGGAAGAAGGAAGAAGAGGAGGCGGAATTAGCTGGGGCGAGCAGCAACGCTGGCAGCGGCTCGTATAGCATCGGGGCTACCTTCTTGGCTTCCAAGTTTGCTGCCAACGCGCTGCGTGGGGTCCACAGGAATCGGAACCTCAAGAGTGCGAGGGAGCTCGTCAAACTACAAAAGCCACCGGAGCCTGATTTTACTGCAGATGCGGATTAATTAGGTGTAATTTTTCTAACTCAGTTTTTTCTTTTTTTGTTGGACTCCTACAGCAAAATTAGGGAGCTCCTAAGTGTGTATTTGTACAATACTTCAGTATTTACTGCTATTGTGAGATGTTTCAGATCTTGTTAAGGAATGTGTAAAAATTTATCAGTTCTGTATATTGAAACGGAGCCTGAGTTATTTACGAAAGACAAATATGACTAACTACATATGACTACAGTTTCTATATACTGCGTTTGATAATGATTTGCATTGCAGTTTTGACAGCATATTCATTGGGTCTTAACATTACTCAAAATCTTGCAAAAGTATATAAGTGATAGAACTACAAACATTGCTCCAAAATCTTCCAAAAATGAGTACACAAACCGAGAATAATATTACAGATTCAATACATCTAGTATAAAAAACATCGTCACAAAACTATAATCACTAGAATATCTGCAGCCAGAAGAAAGTGAGATTAGGTTTTCAGCTCTAGAACAGGGAGTTTTTCAGCTCTGCATCGTCATCTAATCGATCTTGACAGACGAGTAGATGAGTTTCGTGAACCAGAAGCAAGCATAGAAACCAATCGTACCAGTCAGCACGAAGAACGCATATGAACCAATCAGCATGTAGCCGAAGTACAAGATGCCTGAGACAGGTTTCGTTATGTTGAGCTTTGTGAAGAAGTAGAATGCCGCATAGAGGAATAGGTATAGAGCTGAGGAGCCTGAGGTGAGGTAAGATCTCCACCACCACAAGTAGTCTTCGCTGCAGAGCTGGAAATAGCACAGCACAACGGTGATCTCAGCACAGGTCACGATCAAGATGAGGAACACGAGGAAGAGGAAACCAAAGATGTAGTAGAACTGCTGCAGCCATATAGATGTCAGGATGAAGAAGAGCTCAATGAACACTGCACCAAATGGGAGTATGCCTCCAATCAAGATGGAGAAGAACGGGTTCATGTACCAGGCCTGCTCGGGTATCTGCCTTGGAATTTTGTTGGTTTTCACTGGAGCCTCAATGGCTGGCTTCCTAAAACCTATGTAGCTGCCTACAAACACTAGTGGAACTGAAATCCCGAACCACATGAGGACCAATACAAACATGGTGCCGAACGGCACAGCCCCAGAGGATTTCTCCCCCCAAATCAGTGCGTTCAGAACAAAGAAAATAGCAAAGACGATCCCAGGGAACATAAATGCAGTCTGAAGAGTAATTTTCTTCCACTCTGCTCCTTTGAACATCTTGTAAAGACGGGCTGAGGCATACCCCGCGAAAATCCCCATGAACACCCAAAGAAGAAGCATCGCTGTCATCAGCCCTCCTCGGTTAGACGGGGACAGGAAACCTAGTGCTGCAAAAATCATAGTCACCAGTATCATTCCAAGAAACTGAACCCCAGTTCCAACATAAACACAGAGCAGATCCGAGTTCGTTGGAGGCCTGAAAACATCCCCGTGAACTAATTTCCACCCAGTCTCTTCTTGAGCTTCTTCCTGAGTTTCCAACTGGTTGTACCTAGAGATGTCACGATAAAGAGTTCGCAGCATAATCATAGCAACCATTCCCGAGAGGAAAAGAACGATCATCAAAGAATTCACAATTGAGAACCAATGGATTTGATCATCAGCCATGTAGAGATAAGTATCCCATCTAGAAGCCCACTTGACTTCACTTTCCTACAAAAACAGCAATGCAAGATGACAATCAATTTCTACTTACCAGCTCAAAAGCATTCCATCCACAGCAAGAAAGAAAGCTTTACCTGAAACTCCACATCATAAGTAAATATGATTTCCTTATCATCAGCCACCTGTGGAGTGTTGGAGTTAGTTACTGTACGCTTCGCATGAGGATCACATGTTGTCAGTCGTGTTTTACTATCGTCCCATTTGCCATCATATCCATGCTTAATACTGAATACGATCCAAGATTAATAACGCCACAAGATAAAGGAGAAAGGTAGTGTAACTTTGATGATCAGTAACATATTACCTGAAATGTTTGGCTTCAAAACCTACAATTCTAGCAGCATCAGTTTCTTCATCCTTATGATACTTCACAGTAAATGCCAAGTGATTGTAGATAAAATGCCTCTCCTCTTTACTCTGGCAATACAAGGAAAAAACAAGAAATCAAAATCTAACTCGCTATTTGGAAAGGGACTTCTACTGAACACAATGAATATGTACTTACTCCAGCATATTGTGCTTTAAAACCAACTGGATAACCATGCTGATAAACCAGGGCATCCGTATCAGGTCTTCTAAAAGGCACAACCAAGGGGAGATTATCCAAAATCCTAAAAAAGAAACCGCAGAAACCGATCATTATTTTGTATGATTTGATATGGAATAACAAAAAATTCGCTGAAGATTGGCTTACATGTTTACTCGATATTCATCATCAATCTTTTCTTTGAACTCTTTTACTTCTTTGTCATTAAGTGTAACACGACAAACAACATTGCACATCTGTGGTTCTCGCATCTTAAACTGCAGGTATGAAGTCAATAAGTAGTTAAAATTTTTTGCAAGAAAAATTAATTGAATGATAGGATGACATGACCAACGGATAAATTAAAATAATTTCAAAAGAAAAAATAGCAACAAAGACAGGCCAAAAGAAATACAAACCTCATAAGGAGAGTTCTCTATGCGATCACCACGAAGGACTTCCCCAAGATTCTCAGCACTGTCCTCAATTTTCTTTGGTTTACAGTAAGGAAGGGAATAGTAGGCATAAGGAAGTTGAGTTTTTACAGAGGCCAATTTATTCACTTTCACCTTCAAAGGATCACCCTGCGTAGTAGAGAAACCAAATCATACGAAATTGAATGTAGTAGTTTGGAAGGAAAGGTTCAGAAACATGCTGCAAGAATATAAAATTTGTTCTCATATAGTTAACATTGTTGAATGTCCGCATAAGTTATGTAAACTATCAAACTACACTACAACTTAATGAATTTCAAAATTCTGAGCTATCTGGAATAGAGCAATTGGGAAAGGACTGGTAGAAGGGTGAAGCATTTGCTCGTTGTCAGTGGAAGGGAAATCAAAGGAGAGATGACTTTTTAATATCCTTTTCCTTTCCTGCTATTAAGTTTCAATCCTTCCAAATGCAATGAATAGTAGGAAATTCTTGCAGTTCAACATATCTGACTACATTATTCCACCCTCCACCCTCCACTAGGTGTATAAGGTGAAGGTCAAATGAATATGATCGAGTCTCTCGAAATCCAACTATATAACATGTTTCTAGTACTAATGGATAACTCATGGAGGCTGAGCGGAGATAAGCAGTAGGATATTTGGAAAAGGTGGTGAGGAGGTTTAACAGAAGGTGACTGAGATATGTAAAAAAGGAAGACATGGGCAATAGGGGGGAAATCTGCATAAATTTTGGATAAGATTCTTAATATGTTTGAGCAGTTACGATTTCAGAACATTCAGCAGCTTTTGGTTTTAGTTTTACCTGTTGCTAACATGCATAACACAGACAAGCAAATGCTCCCTAAGACTACCTATATATTCATGATCAGATTTCCAAATTAAAATACACCAACTCACCAACTACCCCAGATTCTCCAGTGTCACCAGCATAATTAGGAAGTGCAACATAAAATAGAGGACTCGTATATCAAAAGGAGTGAGATGCAGGTTGAGGAAGAAATATACTAACAAAATAGACAATCACCAATGACTTTACTAGAATTAAAGATTTGGTTTACTATTCTATAAACAAGATTTTGATGAGTAAGCTCAGGGTCAGGGTGCAGCATAGCAACTCAAAAGCAGTCAGAAATGAAGACAAAAGAAATCCGGTTTTCATATTTGTTACGGTGTACAGTGTAAATCAAGCAGACTGCTTGAAGTACTAAATTGATATGAAACTCTACAGCTAGCGAGCTATCTTCTTAGTTTACAGAAACTCAAAATCGCAAGGATTACAATACAAATCAAACCAAAATCCCAACTTTTGAATTAGAACCCATCAGATTCATTCATCAGCACACAATAATAAAATAACACGATCACATACAAGGAGTTTCCTTCTCACAGATAAAGATCTAACATTAGAACGCGCTTAATCAACCAAAACCTAACTCCATAGTACCTAGCATAACTCAAATAAAAAAACTCACAACCTTTACACCCCAATCACTCCCACGGTCTACGTATATATTATCCATTAGAACTCTTTCTCTCTCTGTCTCTATTGACTATATACATGGATATTGAAGTATCGTCTATAGTCAAGTACGAAAGAGAAACGGCCAAAAACAAACACAAACGAGCAATCAACAGAATCAACTCACCTTCTCGAAATCCTGGGGCGCGACGCCGGGGAGGTAGAAGGAGTGGACGGCGTTGACGAGGAGGAGGAGCGCGAAGCACATCCACATCGAAACCGCGTGAGGCTTTCTCCTCTCCACTCCCATCTTTGTCTCGAATCAGTGACCACTCACAAAATCTCGCAGAGTTGAAGAAAACCGCGATCCACCGCGCCTCAGCAAATCTCTATCTCTCTCTACTGATACGACATATACGTGCGTATGCGAGGATTGAATGGCACGGCAAGCACGAGGAGGAAACTGGAAGCAAAGTGAGAATCCAACTATGGAGATAGAGAGAGAGAGAGAGAGAGAGTTACGCTTTTGGTTGAAGATGCGATCTGTGCCGTTGGATTGAGATCTGAGGGGCGATGTTAGTTCAGACAAATTAATTAGGATGGGAATTTCACTGAGATTTATCTTAATTAATCAACTAGTTTATTAGTTATGGCGTGTATTACCGCCTTAGTCACTTTGTCACTTTGTGTTTAGCTGTTGACTGCCAAGATATTGAGTGGTTGCAGCCTGCATTCTCAACTTATTCCAATAATATTATTCCAAATAATCTTGTATAAACTTAATTACTTCCATACAATTATTTATTGATGACTTCCATAAAATAAAAATATATTAATAGCAATTCAACTTCTGACGTGAGTAAAGGGAAGTCCATTTGGAGTGTTCGCAACAATGCCCTTCAATATGGAGGGCTTAGCTAAAAAAGAATAATATTTTAATAAAATTAAGTTAAGTCCACTTTTCTTGCATTGAAGATCTCTATGTTGGAAGTCTTAATATTTATTTAAAATTAAAAAAAATGAAAAAAAGTTGTCGACAA
Organism: Salvia sclarea; assembly: GCA_036873715.1. NCBI lineage: Eukaryota > Viridiplantae > Streptophyta > Magnoliopsida > Lamiales > Lamiaceae > Salvia > Salvia sclarea. Next base: position 2,978,845 of record JAYJMF010000002.1, on the reverse strand, counting down.
ATGGGGGAGGGTCGTGTGTCTGGCAACCGCACCCCCTGGGCGGTCGCGATTGCCCCCCCCCCCCCCCTTGGGGCTGCAACGGGGTTACGCCCACGGCGCAGGCTGGCGCCTGCCTTGCCGAGAGCGCTGCTGCGAACATTCTTATTCGAACAGGCGATTGAGCGTAAAATTTAGAGGAAAATGTATCTTTTTTACCAATTTCTTTTGCAGTTGTACTATACTATATATAAACTTATGAAGTAATAGTTACATTGTGATTATTATTAACAATCATATTCTACTAACAAATAATAACTTATAT
>JAYJMF010000002.1:2956611-2971173 GCA_036873715.1 Salvia sclarea | reverse complement strand
AATTTTTTTGAATAGTCATTATTATTTTATTTAAGAAAAATTATTGCCGTGCATAGCACGGGAGACAAATGCTAGTTATACTTAAATGTGGAGCCAAATTGAAAAATTGATTTCAAATTGATTTTGATTTGTGTGGCAATTATATAATTTTCTCAAAATTAATAATCTATATTATATGAATAGGATAAATTAATGGGAGAGAGAAATCCAAAATAGAGTTAGTGGGAGAGAAGGAGAAAGAGAGAGAGGAGACAAATATGAATATTATAAAAAAAATTATTAACTAAACACGTCCAAATAAGCATTAGTCTACTCATAAATATGATGCTAAACAATATTTGCAACTGACCTTGTTTTTGTGGAGAATTGAGAATGCGTACACATTGCTTAATTATCCACGAGTTAACACCATATTAATTAATTAGGACAATGTTTTTAAACATATTGTATTACCGAACAAGTTATAATATTATACGTTTCATGTTCAAATTGATTCCAAATCAATTGCAAAATTAATTGAATGATAATTTTGTAATTTTACAAATTTTCAAGGGCAATATAAATATCCACTAAATCCACTAATGAGCAGTTTCTTTTTAATTTTTCGTGTGATAATTCCTTGATGGTTAGAGGAGAATAGATAATTTCCAATTAGTATTTTTATTTTGTTCCCTATTTTTCTACAATTCATAAAATTATGTAATTTAAATAAAAATTAAATATTTAATATACATATCAAATTAAAGAGAACAATATTAGCTTTTATTTGATATATGATATGTAAAAGATAAATGTAAGGTGTAAAATGTTATTATAATTTAAAGTTTATAGTTAATTTTGAAATAAATTTTAAACTATTTTCTGAAAACCAATCTATATTGTTATGAGTTCTCTTACTGATTTTATTCGAAATCTCTTTCATTTACTTTCATTTTCTTTTTTTTTTTTCTTTTTTTTTCTTCTTTTATCTCTTGAATTGTAGTAATTTATTTTGTTACATAGTAAAATATTATTACTATTAACTACGTGTGTTTTTATCAAAACAATTAGTAATCTAATTGATTTTAATGACAATTTTCTGTTAATATTTGTTTGTATGAAATTCTATCAAATATATGTTTTCATATACACCCCCGTCTCTGAAAAGTGTGCGGATAGAGAAGTGGCACAGGTTTTAATAAAAAGTGTGATAAAGTAAATTTGAGTGGAGAAAGGGTCCCACTTTTTGAAAAATTGTGTGTATGTTAGTTGGAGATTGTTGACTTTTTGGTAAAGTAGGTTTCCAAATAAAGGATGCGCACACCTTTTACGGACGAACATAAAAGGAAAATTGCGCACACTTTTCAGGGACGGAGGGAGTATATCTCAAGGATCATATTTCGACTCTTGAACCTAGAAGTGCATATTTGGGTGCCATATGAAATTGCATCTATATTTTATCAAATGAAAATTATGCCATGTGAAATTGCATCTATATTTTATCAAATGAAAATTATGCATGTGAAATTGCATCTACATTTGGATGAATGAAGTGGATATTTGGGTGCCCATGAAGCTAGGCTATTCCCTTTTGTTAAGTTAAATTGGACAACTAAGTAGAAGCTTATTTAAACGAGCAATTATTAGCATACCAAATGTTAAGCGGCCCACCAAACCAAAACCGGAATAAACCAGCTTTGCAAAAAAAATCCCCAGTAAGTCAGTAACTCATTCACAAAGGAAATGCAATTAGCAATTTAATGAACAATTAATTTACACAATAATTCCAAAAAACCAATCAATTTAAGCAGATTGGAAGTGGCTACTGGTTATTGGTTGAAAGAGTTGGGCTATCGTTGTTATCATGTGGGTTGGGTGGGCCGTCACAGCAAAAAGGAATCTCTGCGCCATGGAGGGGCAAATTCGTCTTTCCACATACAGATGCCGTGGGCTTTTATTGACTGGAATTATCTCCTCGCACACTTCAAAAAGCGCACAGCCACCAATTTCAATCTTATGCTACTACAACAAGTCAATAAAAGAAGATGCAAATAACTGCCACTAAATTTTTTGATTTTTTTTAAATATTGTAATTTCTATTATATGTAATTTCCTGTGGCCTGGGGGTAATGTATCAATTTTTATTATATAATATATTTTTAAAGTCATTAAGTTTCTAAAAAGGTTATTTCTCTGTTACATTTTGATTAGCTCTAGAGTGTCTTATCTTTCTAATCTAAGAAAATATAAGCTACCGACTTCCATTTATAAATCATTCATAAAGTTAGCCATTGAATAATACTATTGACGAAATAGTGTGAGCAAATTGGAAAATTGATTGCACTCGATGGCAGAAAATACAGAAAAAGGATAAATATACAGGCCTAGCAGTTATTAAAGATAAGAACATTTCCGAAATAAAAAAAGAAAAGAAAAAAAGAAACATGATATCGATGCGGGGGTCGGGCATCATCTGGTGAAGGTGATTCTGTTTTGAGGGGGGCTGGGGCCCTCCCAACTGTCAGGGCTGCATTCACTTCTCAGAAAAACAAATTAACGACCCTACTTTTTTACCATTCTTGGAAAATCAAAATTCGAATTGTATTATTTCCATTTCTACTTACCGGCATATTACGACCCAAATCTTACAATAATTATGTTGCATGCCATTCTTTAGTCGTTCCACCCGGTATAGTCTAATTTATGCAAAATTAAATTATGATATTCATATTAATAACTACTCCTACTTTTTAATAAATTATTGGAGCTCTGTAGGTGGCTGATCAGAGCTAATCCATCAGTATAACGATGTTAAATATTCATGTTCTATCTACTTCTTTTTTTATAATTTTACATAAATGTCTGAACGTCCGGTACGTGATGTTCAATTCTTTTTCCAAAATACACTTTTTCAGTATGAGAGCTAATTAATCGGGGACACAGAAAGTTCATATGAGTAACAATCTCAATTCGTGCCCCACAATAATTAAATTTTTATTTATTTTTCACGTTAATATATCTATGTGAATTTGTAACATGTTAATTTAAGCTACAGAGTTATTATTGGGTTGAGTTTTATTGAACTGTATCACTAAATGATAACCCATGCCAAGTGCCAACCCACCCAATGGAATAACCCATGTGGTAAATTAAATTAAATACATCGATCATCATGATCATATTATTTACCGTTTCAAATAATACATCATCGTCATCATCTTCTTTTAAGTTATCCACGATCTATATCAATTTATGTTTTACGAGTATCAGTTGAATATTTGAATCAGATCCAAAAAGAATTCAGCTTTCCCCATGACATAACAGTAACACTAACACGCACCCAAAAGAGATAATTAACGAATGGGGTCCAATGCATTTTAAAGAATATACTAGTACTAGTACTAAATGCGGCAACTCCCCCAACAATGGTAAAACGGTAAATAATACCGAATCCAAGGGCGCTTTCCGTCGAACGACGAAATCCCATGTGCCGCACACGTGAGGCGTCAATTATTCACATCCCGCCAAATGATTAGTTGCATCAATGCTATGATATCGGCACGCTACTGTAGCACACACTTCCAGCCGTCCGATCAAAATCAGGTAATTGCCGAATCTACCCTCGAACCACTCTATAAATTCATCGCTTCCGTCTTGGGAAGAAAGAGATTAGAGAAACTCAGCTGCCTCAAATCATAGTTGTCAAAGAAAAACGAACCCTAGGAAAGAAAAAAAAAAAAAAAAAACCCAAAATTTTTGTGCTAAAATTGGTGAGGAACCCTACCAGGGAATGCAGAGAGATGATAAGATCGCCGGTTTCTAACCCCCAATTAGGCGGCGGAAGGGCCAAGAAACCGCTCACCAGCGGCCGTAATTGCCACCGCAAACACGTCGAAGACGGGTGAAACCGCCATCCTCCATCACCACCACCACTAGCTAGTTAACGCCTCTACTTGTTTAATCCTTTAGCAGTCTAGTACATAAATCCTCTAAATTTTCTCCAAGATGACTATGGCAGCGGATGAGAAATGCGGCGGCGTGCTCCACGGCAAGTACGAGCTCGGCCGCATCCTCGGCCACGGCACGTTCGCGAAGGTGTACCACGCGCGGCACATGCAGTCTGGGCGGAGCGTGGCGATGAAGATCGTGGGGAAGGAGAAGGTGATCAAGGTCGGGATGATGGAGCAGGTGAAGCGCGAGATCTCGGTAATGAAGATGATGCACCACCCAAACATCGTCGAGCTCCACGAGGTGATGGCCAGCAAATCGAAGATCTACTTCGCCATGGAGTACGTCCGCGGCGGTGAGCTCTTCGCGAAGATCGCCAAGGGGCGCCTCAAGGAGGAGGCCGCGCGGAGCTACTTCCAGCAGCTCATCTCCGCCATCGACTTCTGCCACAGCCGCGGCGTCTACCACCGCGACCTCAAGCCGGAGAACCTCCTCCTCGACGAGGAAGGCAATCTGAAGGTCACCGATTTCGGCCTCAGCGCGTTCTCCGACCACCTCCGTCAGGACGGCCTTCTCCACACCACGTGCGGCACGCCGGCGTACGTCGCGCCGGAGGTGATCGGGAAGAAAGGCTACGACGGCGCCAAAGCCGATATCTGGTCGTGCGGCGTCATTTTGTACGTTTTACTCGCCGGATACTTGCCGTTTCAGGACGACAACATCGTCGCCATGTACCGCCGGATTTACAGAGGCGATTTCAAGTGCCCGCCGTGGTTCTCGCCTGAGGCGAGGAAGCTGATAACCAAAATGCTCGATCCGAATCCGTCAACGAGAATCAGCATCGCTAAAATCATAGATTCGTCGTGGTTCAAAAAATCTTCAGTGAAATTATTCAGATCCAAGGAAGAGCAGGAATTCGCGGCCGAGGATGAGATGAGTTTGGGGAAAGGAAAAGAGGCGCAAACGCTAAACGCTTTCCACATCATATCCCTATCGGAAGGATTCGACCTGTCGCCGCTCTTCGAGGAGAAGAAGAGAGCGGAGAAGGAGGAGATGAGGTTCGCAACGTCGACGTCGGCGAGCGGCGTGATCTCGAAGCTGGAGGAGGTGGCGAAGATGAAGAACTTCAGCGTGAGGAAGAGCGATTCGTGCGTGAGGCTGCAGGGGCTGGAGAGCGGGAGGAAGGGGAAGTTAGGGATCGCGGCGGATATATTCTCGGTGGCGCCGTCGTTCGTGGTGGTGGAGGTCAAGAAGTCCAGCGGTGATACTTTGGAATACAACCAGTTCTGCAGCAAGGAGCTCAGACCGGCGCTCAAAGATATTGTTTGGACCACGACTGCTGGGAATTTCGTGCCTGCTTGAATTGAATTCCAATTGAATTGATTGCTGAGTACTATAAAATAATACTACTACTACTATTATTATTATTATTATTATTGTGTTTGTGATGTTAATTTGTTGGATTTGAGATTTAGATTTGATTGTGTTTGTGTTTGTGTTTGTGGGAGCACCTGGATTGATTTGGTCAACAATTCGGACTGTTTTCTACTGTTGTGCTTGAGGATCCCTTTCCCTTCCTTGTCTTTGTTCATCAACGTATCTATCTGTTTGTAAATATTTTGTGATTCTCGATATTCTTCAATTTAATTAATCGACATGTCCAACTGATTTCTTCATCTGCCCTGTTAGTGTTTCTGCAAAAATTGGATCTTTCTTTCAGTCTTTTCGCCCATTCAAAGGCACTTGATTGCTTTAATTTTTGCACCTACTCTTTCAATCATCTCAAAATTCACTCTATTTTTCATTTTTTTTTTTGTAAATAGAGAGTTGTCGATAGAATGCCTCATTGAGTGGCGTGTCAAGCTGTTCTTGCACGCTCTCAATATTTTCTATTTCATGCTGGGTCTTAATATTTTCATTTTCAGTTACTATTACGCTCTACATGTTAACTCAAAATTGGGAGAATTAATTCTATAAAAAGTTCAAGAAATAGGATATTGTTGTATCATATTAAAGGTCTGGTTAACATTGAAAATTTGTGAAATTCATAATTAGCTACTTTTTTATTCGAAACGGATAACTCAACTAAAAATGTTACTATATGTCAATCTAAATATAAGATTGAAGGCCTCCTCCAAAAATCTGAATAGCTCGACTCTCGACTTTAAATCCTCCAATTCCAAGATTATGGATAGCTCGGCTCGAAAATTCTTAAATATTTCAAATATATGGAATATTAAAATAATAGCCAAAGGTGTTACATGTTTTAAGTCCAATTAGGGTATTAAAAAGCTTTACACCGGGACTAGGATCTCTAGGGAAGGATTGTAATAAGTAGAACGTGCTTTTATTGTATTAATATTATACATCTCTTACAACTAATATTGTATATTCATTATTCACACATGCTAGCCATGTCACGCTAAGTTTGGAATAAAGTTACTAATACATATAGTTCGTAATTTCTCACCGAATTGAAAGTGGGTGCGCCATAACATCATAAAAGTAAGATGATGGTATGATGTAGCAAATTATTAAATGACTTACGATAACATAATAAAGTGAAAGATAAAAAATGATGATAGGAGTTGTCTCTACTCTCATTAATGGGTAAGTGGGTGGGCATCATGTGGTGTGATCGCCTGTCTCGTCTAATTATAGAATTGAAATTAGGATATTGTTTTCTTCTTTAATTTCTTTCCTAATGTAATGATGTTGTTAGTTACTCTGATATTATCTGTGCAATTGATTGTAATTACAATGAATTAATACACGTACGTATAAATTCCCATTATAATATGTGTTATAAGCACTTATGTGTTACCATCTATGGAAAGAGTTAATTAAACTTTTCCGATGTTGGAGAAGAGCGTGTACAATTGATAGACATTTTTTCATTAGCATTTTTTATTTCAATTTGTCATTATATGTGGCGTATTCATCTACGATGATAGAAATGTAATATAATATCTAATATATGTGGCTTGAATTGATGATAGTACAGCATAAATACCCTACAGAAATTCAAAACTGCTCGGAGTCGACAAGATTTGTATCGAAAGGGATGGATTAAACGTCTTAGTTTATAAGGTAGAACGTTTTCTGATATACTTCTAGAATCAAGACCATAACTTGGATTATGATCGAGTTTATGTGATAGAAACTATTCATTAAAATTAATCCAAAAACTATATATAGTCGTTTTTAATTATGTATAAAGTTCGAGTACAAATATTAAAATATAGGCGGTTGTATCATGTCTTGATGCTATTGGCAGTGACATGAAGTACTACCATATTCCTAATTAATTTTCCAGATAATTAAAACTGAATTTATTTATACTATGTAATTCTCCGTATGACTTTCAGACTTGATTCTTTTATTAATTTTCTTTTGTGCATGAATTTGTGTAATTGCGCCTTTTTTATATATTAGAAATCACAGCTTTATTGATAAAGATAAGGATTTAGTGAAAGTTATACATGTTTTAGTGGATACGGAAATATTTTAGCAGTAAATAGTTTCTCTGTGCGTGAAAGTTATATGTTTCGAAAATCCCAAGTTTTCCTACAAGTGACAAAAAAAAGTCAATTACTTAATACACTAAAAAAATCGATATTTAATGAAATTAATTAATTCTACCAAAATTGACAACATAAAGATCGATCAGAATTGAGAAGGGTAGGGGCATACTTTTTCATTTTTCTCCAGAGATGAAGATTTTTAAATTGCGACACCATATCTATTAATGACAAACGAAAAGATCAATAGTTTGAACTTTCGTGATTTTTAAGCAAAAATAATTTGACTTGGCGATGCCAAACATGGCCTAAAATATAACACATCCTTATCAAAATAAAACATCTTAGTGTTTCAGAACTCATAGTTTGATCTAAGTGTTTTGGACAATAGGTTCGTATGTGTGTTGATGTATTGGTGCTTTCAAAGTGAAAATTAGTTCAAGAGAAGTTACAAAGGGGTAATTCTGGAAAGAAGTCCCATAGTATTAATTTTAAAGTAATAAAATATTGAACTTTTAGAACATATGGAAGATAATGTTCACCCATAAGTTTATGACGATCCGAACTATATACTATGTAGAGTAGAGGTCTATAAATGTTTGAAGACCCCTTGGAAATGCCCCGCATGTCGGCAACTATAATTTAAGGTTTAATTTTATGAATATAATTAATCTCGAGGACGGTCGACTTACTGTATATCAATTATTGCATTTAAATTTAAGATGATCAAGTATAACAAATGTATTAATACATATATCACGGCATTAATTATTCCTTACAAACAAATAAAATAAAAGATCATCTTATGTAAATGAGACAAATATGTTGACACAAAATTCCTCGTTCAAACAAAAGGTTGACGGCGATGATATTCTTGAGAAGGACAACCTTCATTAAACAAATTATTTGCGCGTAGCCCCAAATTCATAAAGAGGTACGTGAAACGATATATACTTTAGTTTTTTGTCTACGTTAATTATTATACTACAAGTAGCCCTTTTAATTTATTTATAATTCTATGAGAGGTGGACTCCTATATATCGAAATATATATACATCACATTATTCAAATTTAAAATATATTCTTTTTTTATCCCTATCATCGGTGATATATATATATATCGGAAATACAAGAGTTTTTGCCTTTCTTTTTATAATAGTTTGATACATTTAGGATATACTCCATCATGCCTCATTTATGCTCCCGCACACAAGCAGTATGACTTTCACTTTGTAATAGAGAGATCTAAGTTCCTCTAATAATAATAATAATAATAATAATAATTGGTTTAATCACACATATACCGAATCAATATTAATCGTGTCTGCAAATTAGATAGTACTTGATCTTTGGCGGCGACTGGAATGGGGAGAAATTGCTGGAGGGAATTCAAGGTTCATGAGTTTTGGGGTCTGCAGCTTGGCTTAGTTGTCTGCTGTTTTTTGTAATGTTGGAGTTCATGAGTTTTGGGCTTTGCTGCTCTTTTGTTTGCTATTCTTTTTGTGCTTTGTTGGGGCATGTTTCAGGCCAGTCTCTTTAATGAAATATTTTTGCCTTTTCAAAAAAAATATTAGTCATGTCTTCAAATTAGATAGTCCCACAATACTTTATTTGATGCGTATTTTAATCATTCTTGATATGCTTTTTGGCACCTTTTTTCACACTTTGATGAATATAATTTATTCCAATGAGAATAATGCATTTTATTTCAATTTTGGACATGCATGACAGATAATTTATAAGCCTTGTTCATAATGTTTGATCAATACTTCGATTGAGAAATCTCGAGTCCTTCAACGTTATACCCCCCACTTGTTGCTTTGCGTAGTAAGAAATCTAACATGCAAGAAATCTAATCTTGGTTATACTATCAAAAAATCAATTTTTTAAGGAGTCATTGTTAAAAGTTTGTTGTCGACAATTTAATTAATCGTAATTATATGCATATTATCTAAATGCGGAGTAAAGAAAGTGAACAAGTTACAAGAATAAAAACTAAAAAGATTGCGCAAGGAATACAATCATATATTGGGCCTAGCAAAGGTCCACGGTGAGTGTAGTAACGGCCCAAGCAAGCACGGAAGAGCTTTTCAAGAATTAGTTTCCCAGGATCATTATTCATAAGTGTAACTACAGTATTTCTAAATTAAATAAATATTACGGCCTAACAAAAGGGAGGTGAATGTGCATGGTTAATTATAACAAAATAAGTAAAAGATATTCAAGAAAATTAATTATTTGTTTTGTTTGCTATTTTTTTCAGGTTCAGCATCAAATATTCCGAAGTCGAACTGGATTGCGTAAAAAAGTACTACTACTATCAAAACAATTTCAAAATCCATTATACTCCAAAAGTTAGCAGATAATTCAAAATGTTCAATTTTATACATAGTTATTGCAGTAAAGTGGTAAAGAAGAAAATTCGAATTATTTATCCATGATCATAATTTTTTTTTGTTATTATATGTATAATGATTTGAAAGTATTGCATCTTAAAATGCTAGAAGTTTTTTTATGATCTCAAAATAATGGGTGGTGGTGCCTAATAGCAGATGCAAAAGCCGAATACCCAATGGTGTAATATTTTTAGTCCAAACATGCTATTCCTCATACACTTTGATTTGATAGCTTAATAAATTGGGCCCGAGCTTAAGCCCACTAACTGAAAGCCTAATCAATTAGACTGAAAAGTGAAGCCCATATTTGATCACATTGGTTATAATATTCTACTCCTATATAATATGATACCATCTTACTAATATTGATGCATGGAAGAAGTTCATACAATTCTTTTTGTTACTTAGTTGCAATCAACCCATATATGAATTTAACAAGTAAAATCGTGTTGAATAGATAATGGTTCTTGGTATCAACCATTGTATAATTTAATTAATTATTCTATCTTAGGCATCGATTCAACTTTAAAATCATTTTGTGATTTGTCAATATGATAAAAGACAACGATTTCAACACTAAACTATATATAAAAGCTTATTTAGATTATATTCCCGATAATTAGGTTAAAATCGTTATTTTTTCAAAATGTTATCTTTTTGTTATAACTATTGAGCCAATGATTATATTTTGCACTATCCACAAATACTATGGATGCGAAATAAAAAGACATGATATAAGTTTATACTAATGTTAATTCAAATATCAAATATATATATATAGGGGTTGGTTAAAATAATAATTTTTTTATAGTGATAACGTGAGAACACTACATTTTAGTGTATAAAGTATATGTGCATAATATATAATATATCTGCATCGTAGAAATATTATAATAATATCAATACTCTCAGAAAAATCACCATACAAATACTTTGCAGATTATTTACCCATTCCCATATCGAATAGAAAGGTAAAATTGTATATATGTATTGAGGACTTAGAAGAAATCATCCTATTCTAGAAATTAGAATTTCGTATAATTATAATAATAAAACAATATTAAACATCAAAATGATAAAATTATTATGTATTTAATATGTAACAGTTATAATATAAAGAAACTATTATCTTATGAATGACAAATACATATAGTCCGTTTATCCTAAATTGATTTCTAATTAATAATATAATTTAATTCTCTCCATCTATATATAGACTTGGACTACGGAAGAAGCGTGACACATGAAATTTCATAGGATTCAATTCACATTTCTCCTCCTAGGAGTATAAATTTCTCCAAAATTTTGAAAACGACTGCTCCTTGAAGATCTCTTCCCCTCTGCAACTGATACCTCTCCCTCACTTCAATTTCAGTTTATTCTCTAAAAAACTGCTAAGGAATTGCGATGAGGGAAACCAGCAGAGAGGCAGAGTCGCCGGGGCAGAACACCATGAACTCGGTGATGAATCAGCAGCAATTCCTCCATGAAATGCTGCAGCAGCCCTCCAATTTCGATCCGACGTCGTCGCACGAGGACTTTCTAGAACAAATGCTCTCCTCCGTGCCCCCCTCCGCCTCCTCCTTCCCCTGGGCCGACGACCACCCCAATTCCGAAGATCAATCGGCAGCGCTGCTCGCATCTAGGATGAGGCACCACCAGATCACCGGAGGCGCCGCCAAGGCGTTGATGCTCCAGCAGCAGTTGCTGCTCTCCAGAGGCTTCGCCAATGCTGATCACAACGACGTCGTTGACTCACCGTCTCCCAATTCCGCTAATCCTGTACGCCATTTCTTCCTTTTTAATTTTCAATTTGTGTTTTAAAAGCAGAAATTGCGCGTTTACATAATTGACGAATCGATGGTGAATAAACTCAGGCAAATGATGCATCAATTAAAGGTCTATTCAACGCCTACGCTGGATCGGCCGGTCAAAATTCCAATCGATCTCAGCAATTCCACCACCTTCAGGTTTTTTTACTAATATTTTCGTCAAACCGTGTTTTGTTTCATAAACTGTGTGTGTGTTTATATATGTTCGATGTTACTGGTTGTGGGAGATGAACAGAAGATTTAAAAATTAAAACATCTCGTGCAACGAATATTGATTGTTCTGCAACAGTCTCAGAATCTGGGAGGCGCGGCGGCGGGGAAGCCGAAGCAGAAGGTGAGGGCGAGGAGAGGACAGGCCACCGACCCTCACAGCATCGCTGAAAGAGTAGGAACCTAGCTCTATACTACTGTACAAAAGCACTTTCTTCTGCTTTTTTCTTTCTTCTCTTCTGGAAATTGATTTTGTTTTTTTCTCATTGTTGTGAGAATATTATTTTTATTATTATTGTTTCCTCACTTTGGGTGAAATTGAATGATGCGCAGTTAAGGAGAGAGAGAATTGCGGAGAGGATGAAGTCTTTGCAGGAGCTTGTACCCAATGCTAATAAGGTGATTTCTCATCTTCTTTCTTCACATTAATTTGTTACTAATATTTAAGATATAGTTATGCATATTCAATGAAGCTTCGTCTTTAATCACAATTATTTGTTAGTTCTGGACTGGTTATCAACAAAGAAAATTTGCTCAGAGCCACGTGCTATTTAATGAAACTTGGGTGTAGAAATCAAAGTGCATATATTGCGGAACGTGTTCAAATAGTGATTGAGGTCTAAACTTATACTAGTACTGATTTTGCATGTAATTACTTATACAGATGATAGATATTACACCCGCTTTTGCAATATACGATCTAATAATAGTGGTGAATAATTAAGTGGAAGAGAATGTGTTTGGTACTGTAAGTAATGCAGGAAAGTATCTTTAATCAGCTTATCATAATGATAAACCCTGCTTGTGGTACTACTGTTGATTAATTATAATCGAGATGTTTGGATTCATAATTATTTTAAAATATATGGGTAATGATATGAAGTTAAAGAGATTAAGCTAATGATTTGGTGCATTTGTTGAATGACAGACAGACAAGGCCTCGATGCTAGATGAGATCATTGATTATGTCAAGTTCCTCCAGCTCCAAGTCAAAGTATCCTCTCTCTCTCTCTCAATAGATATATGTATGTATTTTTATATACATTTACAGACATCTAGATTTGTTTGTTCAATATATCAAAGAATCTGTTATGAGTTGACAAACTATTTGGGTTGTGAACAAGACAATATGAGCTGTAGCATAGTAAATAAATTAAAATTTTCCTCTTATTATTCCATCAAAAATGTATTACCATCGACAGCTGAATATATTAATTATGTGTAAACAGGTGCTTAGCATGAGCAGATTAGGGGGCGCTGCCACTGTTACTCCTTTAGTTCCTGATAACTCACCCGAGGTAATAATCACCCCCTTCTTCAAATTTATTAAATTAAGAGGCACGGCATGGTGCTGGTGCATACCAGATACCACCTAATTAATCGATTGATAAATTCCAAAAGAAATAAATTAATAAAATGTAAATGACAATTGGTGAACCACAATTGTTAATTAGGGTGGATGAATATATATAATTATCCTTGCATTTGCATACATAGGGTGTAATGTTGAGTAAAATAGGATATTGTGATGAGAAAGTTGTATAATGTGCGCGCAGGGGAGGCAGATGGCTGCGGCGGCATCGACAAACAGCAACAATAATAAGGAGGGGATGGCGGCGACAGAGCAGCAGGTGGCGAAGCTGCTGGAGGAGGACATGGGTTCCGCTATGCAATACCTTCAAGGCAAGGGGCTCTGCCTCATGCCGATCTCACTCGCCACTGCCATCTCCACCGCCACGTCGCACTCCAGGAGCCCCCTGCCTAACGGAGAGCCAGGTGGCGGCGGGCCCTCGTCACTGAGCACGTCTGTCATGACCGTCCAATCGGCTACCGTCGGCAGAAACATCTCCCTTAAGGAAATTGCTGCTGCTCCTAAGTTGGAGTAATTAGGGCATGAGATTTAACTGCGTAACTTTGGACTTGTTCTAACTAATGAAACAATTTTTTTTTTTTGCTTTTAACTGCATTTTTATTTACGAAATGTGTACTAGTTTCCAATGAATTGCACCTCCTAAGTGCAATGGAGGTTGCCAACAAATAAAATAAAATATATGGTTCTTTCCCCTCTAATGCATAGTAAAAAAAAAAAGGAAACAATATTACGTGCATGAGTTGATCAAGCGATATGTTCAATATTCGAGGCATGTCTCGGCCAACAGCACGAGGCAGCTTTTAAATTTCCTTATTAATCAATATGAAAAGAAAAACATATGTTGCTATAACCGAAAATTATAGCCGCAATTTAAAAAATAATCGTATGATTCTTAATATTACTACATAAAACTGTGTCTACTACTAGGAAGCTAAAGAAGTGCGCTACATGGTGAAATGAAATTCAGTAGCAAAATTACAAAATTAAATTTGGGAAAAAACAAAGATAATAGGAATTCATAAGCTTCAGCTACCAGCATGTAGATTTAAGAAAAATAAAGGGCAAATAGCTTGTAAATTGCTGAACTTTGTTCAAATTCTCAATTTGCATACCAGCTTTAAAATCCACGTGTAAATTGCTCAACTTTCAATTTAGTCTGATTTTGCAACCAAAGTTGACTTCCGATGAAGCCAATGCCAAAATGTCTCTCCGAAATTCCTATGTGTTCAATGTCGGTCGACAATTAATACGATGTCACATTTAATCATATATGAGCCGAAAATTAGGACACCAAGAAGAAGCAG
>JAYJMF010000002.1:2920874-2943291 GCA_036873715.1 Salvia sclarea | reverse complement strand
GGAACTCTTTGGTAATATAACCTTGCAATCCTCACTTTCACCATTGAAGTGATGATGGAACTCTTGAGATCCTTCAGTGGAGTATAAAAAGGAGCCATGTTGTGCTTCTATTTTCCTTTCTGTTGATCTGCAATAAGCCATGTGAAATGTATCACTATGGAAGCTAGCATCCAGGCACAATAGATTAGTGGTAAATGAGAGTTTCAAAAAGTCCATAGAAATAGCATAGATAAGCGGTACATGAGATGCAATACCATAGGATATATTCTCACACATTTTGTAACAGGATATCATCACGTTGTTACAGGCTACCATAAATTTTCGTTTTTTGGCTTAAATTTTGGAAAAAACTGAAGTCAAAAGTAATGCTACAAATTTTTGCTTCATTGTGAAAAAAAATCTAAATATATTTTGCTAAAGATTTTTCCTTGATTCAGAAAAGAATATAAATATGATTTTTGTTGTTGATAAATAAATGAAAATATGATTTTCCAAAAAAATACCAAAATATAAGGAAGAACAGATTCTGCATTCTGAATGTTGAACCCTCCTTATATAGAGGTCGAAAATTTGTTGCCCAAGTCTTGTATTTTGAATTTTAAAATTGGGCTCCAAACTTTGGAGGCTCAATAAGTTTAGCTGCTGTATTTTAGATGTACATCCGAGATTTAACCAATTAACCAATGGATTAAATAGATACAATGTATTAACTTTTTATTGAAAGACGCAAAATGTTTTAGAGAGGTAAATCTCGATTACCAAAGCTAAATCCAATTGTACTTGATGGATTGAGGTACCTTGATAAGATTTTTGTAAGAATTTATATATCAGATTTATTTTCAAGTTGTACCATTAAAAAAAATAAAAAAATTCCAGCTGTTGAAAGCTTTAGGCGGGATTTTTGGCTCCAAAGTGGCCTTCATCTGCTTTTATATATATATAGAATAGATACCTAATCATTTAAGTTACTTTGATTTTTCAATTTTGTGCTTTTGTGAGAATTTGATGAAATTGACAGATTAATTGAGTATTTGGAAATGAACAAAGGAGGAGGGGGGATGGGAGGTGCTCCTGGGCCAACTGCTGCTGCCGCAGCTGCAGCTTTGCAGAAGCAGAAAACCCTTTTGCAAAGGGTGGATACGGACGTCGGAAGTCTTGTCGATAATTTTGGATTCCTGGTTAATGTAGCTCGGGTATGCTCCGTCTCATCTTTATTCATGGATGTCTGTTTCTTTCTTATAGGAACAACACCAGATATTGTTGTCAACACTGGCTGTGGTTGAATACCTTTCATATATTTATCTTTACTAAGCTTTTGCAGCTATGTTTCCCTTTGTACAGAGTCCAGGATCAATTAGGTAGTGAAAGATTGAGCTTAAATTGGACTAGAATTCTAGATTTTTTACTGCACAGCTGATTATTATTATCATGTTGGAGATTTTGTGCCTCATATGGAGGACTGTGTCAACTGATGCACCATTTATATTATTTGGACATCCAATTTAGCTGGTCTACTAGGTGGGTGCATTTCAATGTGTTTTAGATTCAATCTTGAGGGCTCTGGTTCTTCTACTGGTTAATGTTTTCTTCTAGATTTACAGGCCAAATTTTGTAACAACATATACATGAAACCAATACCCCTTATCAATATAGAAGACCAATTTACTATGGTGTGTATGGTAAGCTGCTGCAATAAATAGATTGATGAAGTCGGTAGATCTTTCAGATCCAAATATGTAGTTTATGATGCATCACTTTTTTGTTGTCCCATAAGAGAAAAATCATTGTGTTGTGCAGTGATGATTCTTAAAGCAGTCAATAGACAATATTGACTTCTATCTGGAAAATTTCTGGGAGAAGTATGACTCACTGTGGAAATAAAATATTCGAAGCTGTAGGAACCTATTTTCTGTTTAAGGAAAATGAAAATATGGTTTTGGATCGGTTAGGAACCCATATTCTGTTTAAGTTCGGGTATGGCTATGGAGTTGCAGAGTATAAGTTTTTCTGCATCTTCAGGATCCCTCTTGCTTGAGTACAATTGATGTTTGAGCGTTTCTTTGGCCACAGAATTAGCTTTTGCGATGAATATACATGTGATGAGATTACATACATTTCAGGTTAATGATCCACCAGTGCGAAACTCCCAAGAATCTTTCATGATGGAGATGCGCGCTGCCAGAATGGTAAGGGATGTTGTTGAATTTACTCCCAAGAATCTTTAATATCAGTGTCACAAATTTCTTCTTTCCAATAGTCTGCTTTTTATACTCAAGAGCATGATAAGAGTATAGTTATTCGGTCAATTTCCAAATCTTCCACGAAAGCCTCATTAAGTTTGGTTTGCCATAAGAATTGCATCCTGATATTAATTCTCTTCGCATGCTCTATGTCTGACTGACTATTTTGGGGCACGGATATCAGGTTCAAGCTGCGGACTCACTGCTCAAGCTGGTATCCGAGCTGAAACAGACGGCAGTTTTCTCTGGTTTTGCATCTCTTAACGATCATGTAGACCAGAGAACAAAGGAGTTCAATAAACTGACGGAAGATACAAATAGCATACTGGCTAGAATTGGAGAAGAGACCGCTGCTAGCCTGAAGGAGCTCGAGCACCATTACTATTCTTCGACACTTAGAACAAGCATCACTCCTGAACCTTGAAACAAGTTACCCTTTTCTAGTTGTATGAGAATTTGGTTTGTGCCTTTTTATTTGTATACAATAATTCTTTGCTTTAAGTTTAGTGCAAGTAAAATAAAAGAATTTCTAAGTAAAAGGGCGTAATTTCATGCTTGTGAAGGTGTCCGATTATCAAATGCATGCGTTGTTGATTCCCTGAATTTTCGTTTTAGAATATATTTTCAGTGGCCACCTAAGCACATAAATTGAGCGTTATTTAATCCCTTCTTCTCTAAATTCTTTTCTATCAGTAAATAAACTGAAAGATAAAATGCATGGCTGAATATACAACCCAAACTGATATAGATATCAATCGCAAAACAAATATTCTGTATAGAGCTAAAACTTATACTATAATACTTCGTTGTGGGGTGAAAAATATGTTACTACATTTCCAACTCATCTAACAGAGTGTCGACATTTGAGTGTGCTTGATAATTTCTTCAACGGCAGTATTCAGACAATTGATTCGAGAAGTCACAGCTTTACGTCAACCTAATATCGCCTCCCTTCGTAGAACCTTCATTGAAGCAAGAATTTCACTTAGATTCATCAACAAAAAGAAAGCTTTTGAACAAGACCATTAAATTCTTTTAGTATATGCAGTTAAATGTTACATATATGACGCATAGAATTCACAGTTTGACGATTAGATTAACGGATAGTGCAAGTTAGAACTTAAAAGATGATCAGAAACTACAAGCTAGCATTTGCACTTGGAAAAAAGAAGCATCAATCAGCTTTAAACTGGTAATCAAGTAGTGTTCACTGTTCAGACAACCAAGGCAATTAACAATGCATGCTAGGAAATACCTCTTCGGCAAATTTAATCAAAATAGTTGTCCTCGGTCGTTGTTGCCCATCAACAGGTACAAAGTGAGCAGTCACAACAGCTGGAAAACCAGCATTATCCAAGACTCCCTTCAAGATGGGGAGAAACCAGCTATTAGATATTTACCAAAGTAATATCAATTAAAAAATAAAAAAGCACTGTGCAGTGTAGTAAATACCTTCACAATTCCAGCAACAAAAGCTCCACAGTTGAAGGCCCCCATATCTTTGGGTATAGAAATAAATCTAGAATGTCAAAACACAAGTCAGCGGGGATTTGCAATAAATCGAAAAAAAAAACACAATATTCAATAGAACCCAATCAAGCAGAACCTGTTGACTAAAAGTTCTTTCTCACTGATCATGTACTCATCTTCATGTTCAGTGCCTTTTTCAAGAGAGTCAGCCACCTGAACAAATAATAATAAAAAAATTAGAAATCTGTTCTTAGCTTGATCTTTACAATTGGTATCACAAACATAAAGCTTATAAAGGCAGTTAATTCATACAATATGGAACCTTGGGAGTGTTTACTTTTAGATAGATAAACATAGTATAGATTAATCAACCACACACTTTGATGAACTGAACATTTTTGAGTTTGTTTGATCATGTAAGTTTTCTAATACCCAATATTTATATATTCTCAATCTAATCTATTACCCAAAGTAAATATCCTCTTATAGTTGGTAGTCCCAAGTTTAGTCTTTATTATATTCAATGTTGCAAGTATAAAAGTCAGGAAAGAAAAATAACTACTAGATTCCTCAAAGGAAAGACCTACTCAACCATTCAATAGCAAAAGGCAGAATCACAAGGCTTGCTAACAGAACTTGTAACATAACCAGTTTCAAGGCTTGGATATCACTAAGAAGTTAAGAAGCTCTGCAGCTTCCTAACTGTAAGAACCTATTGGTAATAATTTCAATTCTATAGAGCAGTATGATGACCCTCCCCCAAACATCTCAACTACTATGAAAGAGAATTTAGCATTTTTCAGACTGGTCAAATTAATGGTTGTTCATTCTTCACAAAAAGGAATATGATATATCTAGGAAGTCAGAAGGCTTATCATAGAAGAAAACGTAGATAATGTAACAATGAAAATGGAATAAACGGTAGATTTCTATCCATCATTGGACATACTTAAGAAACAAGAGTTTGAGACCAAAATGGGATAAACGGGAGAAACCAGAAGGAACAAACAAAAATCAAACGGTCCAAACCTTTCCAAACAAGACCTTCCATACTGTACTGTGTATGAAGGATAAAATGCCCAATAGTCGTGTCTCTCTTCTGTTACCCTACAGCATCAGAATGTGATAAAACCTTAACAATTGTTCTGTATAATCTGGAACAACCACCAGTATCTCAAATACTGCAAAAATATTTCTATATGCACGACAATGTGTAGGTCTAAAAACAAATTGAATCATGACTAGTAACAAAGAATATATATATATATATATATATATATATAGAGAGAGAGAGAGAGAGAGAGAGAGAAGTTGAGGTTAATTTCTTCCACACTACTTTTTTATACTTCAGCTTGACAGATCTGCTCCTCCACAGAGGAAAAATAATATCATTTTGAGAACTAGCAGCAAATGAAACAAAGAACTAGTCATAATAATGCATGATACTGCAAAAGAAACATAAAATTGTCAGCTTTTATAGCAAAGATAATAAATGAGAAGTGATGCAGGTTTATTCCAACAAAAAGTCCCTCACCTTCTCCCTGTGGCAAAGAAGTTCCAGAACCCTGGCTCCCACAGAAATACCAGCATCCTCTAACCTGAGAGGAAAGGAATTAATCAAGTCTCATCTACACACATCTAAGCATTATTCGTTATATAATTTCCCGGAGACTTTTTCTAGAATAAACATATAACCAAAATAAGTTCAGGTAGTAATGCAGTTAAAAGATGTCTCCATTCCTCCGATCAAGTAATGATGCACCGATAAAAGACTAGTGAATGGCAATCACCTTCGTTCCAATTCTGCTATGTTGTCGACTTGTGTCTGATTGTACTGAACCAGCTCGGAAAACAAGAACGCAAATGCACTCAAACTAACCTGCAGGAATATCCTTAGTTCAAAATCACTTCCACGCTATTCAATCTAAAATCCTAAAACAATTTCTCAGATTATGATAGAAGTTTAACCACTGCACTTCTCTACTCTGCACGATGTAATTTTCTTAAATGTTACAGGAATCCCCATTCTAATTTCCTTAATACGATCGACGTAACTGATTTCATAAATTATAAATTAAAAAGAAAAAACCTATTTCCAGCATTCTAACCGAATCGAAAGAAAATACAAAATTTGCTTCGTGATTTTTACCACTAACACTTGAGGAAGCGCACCATTTTACCTCTATTTTGAAAAATCGATAGTACGAAATGAATCTAACAGCTAAACGGAGCTGCAGAAAATTCGAATAGAGATCTGAATTTTAGAGATACCTCTTGCTTTCCTTTGCCGATGGGCCTATCAAGCACGTTTGCATATTGCTTCATCTTCCCAACACTTATCATCGCTCTCTCTCAATAGTAGCTATCACTCTGTTTGAGCTGCAACAGTCTTCTATCTACTCTCTACTCCTTTTTCTCTCTGATTAGTCGTGAATTTCCGAAAAAAATATGAATAGTTGTTAAATACAGGCTATACGGCATGAATCTCATTTCGGTTAGAGGAAATAGGTGATTTTAACCATTTTGCTATAGAGAAGATAAAATTTAACCCATCAAATAAAAAAGATAAAAAATAATCATTTTATTTTATAAAAGATAAAATTTAACCCATCAAATAAAGAAAGATAAAATAAACCATTTCCAACTTTTACTTAATTATATTTAATTTCTTTCTAGATTCACTTGTGATTTGGGTGAGATTTATTTCTCATATATTTCTTTTATTTTTCTATTTTAAATTTTTTATTTAAGTAATGCTTATCTCCTATAAATATTCAACAAATCAAACTCTCCACTTTTCAACTTACGCATCTTAAAAAAAACAAGATACGGTAACATACACCATAACTCATTTCTTCCATCAAAGAAGTCGTTCTCAATTTAAGTTGTAATCACCTTAATATTAATTCACGTAAACGACGAGAAATATGAAAATTCACGAAGTTAACTAGATTAAATTCAATTCACGTAAACGACGAGAAATAAGAGAACACGCGAAGCTAATTAGATTAAAACAAATTCATGTGAACAATGAGAAAGATGATACTTCACGAAGTTAACTAGATTAAAACCAATTCACGTAATCGATGAAAAAGATGGGAATTCACGAAGTTAACTAAATTAAAATCAATTCACGTAAACAACGAGAAGTCAAGATATGCTGACTTCGTTGATTTGTTTTCGAATAAAATCAATTCACGTAAAATAAATTAAACAAAGTTAACTAAATTAAATTTAATTCACGTAAAATAAATTTGGAAGAAAAATCACACAATTAAACAATCAAAAAAATAAAAAATGAATGACGGCTATAACAATACCGATATTCATGGGATACACCAAATCATTTTAATAAATCAAAAATAATAATTAATACAATTAGCAAAAAGATAATAAAGTGAGATAAGTTAATTTTTATCTTTTTTATTTTGATGATTAAATTTTATTTTTACTATAGCATAATGGTTATTTTATTATTTTTCTCGCGTCTTCAATGTATGTTTCTTCTAATAGTATTTTTTAGAAAAGGAGAATTAGAAAAAGAACAATATCTCGAAAATCTCTTTTTTGTTGGGCTTTGATTCTCAGTGTCTAATCCTTCAAATTAAGGCTGGATAAGACTTTCGAGGGCTTGTTTGCTCCAATTACGTCATTTTTGTATTCACAAAAAATAATTACATATAATAATCTAATCCTAAATGTTAGTAATATATTGAGACTGTTCAATATTTATTTCTGTACATTTACTCTTCGAAATGTCTATTTCATTTTCTATCATTAAACCAGACATATGCAAGGACAAAACACATAAATCTGACATTTTCTTTTTTTCATTTTCTGAGTCCTTTTCGCCCATTTAGTTTCATAAATGATGTTATTATTTGTTAGTGGGAATAAATGCTGACCAATTTTTTCTAGCAAAATAATACTCCTCCGCTTTTTGAGTATATGTTTGAGAAATTCTAAGATTATTATATAGGTATTATTATTGAATAATCTAATGAATATTCGTGCAGAAAGTATTTCGTGCTCAATTTATTTGCCGAATATCCTAGGACATACAACCATTTTTACTTTTTTTTTTTTTGGAGCAAGCCAATTAAAATCCCAAAACAATCAATAAAAGAGTAAAAAAAAAAACACAGAATTCTCATGTTAAAAAAAGTATAGCCCAAGAATCATTCACGTTAAAGAAAAAAATACACACTCCCACTTGCCTACCCACTTTCCAAGTTACTAGTATCAATTATTATTATATTTGTCCTTTGCATTTTAATATTTTGAAAAAAACAGTAAAGCATGTCGAAGTGTTTCAACGTATTCTTTTTTTTAAAAAAATAATGATAAATTAAGTACATTACATAAAAATGTACCTTAATTACTTAACGAATACTATAACTTTATATTTTTATTTGAATGCTCAAGGATGTGTTGGGGTGATTTTATAAGACCACACAAATCAACCGGAAAAAACAAAAAAGAAGAAAAAACCTTAAAAATTTCGCAACACAACGTCAAATCAAAACCATTAAAATATGAATTTGAATCCAAACCTGACAATTACACTTAATTAAAGTATATATCACCTTTCAACTTTCTTCATATTATAATTTTTTTTTAATCAGATAAAATTAGTTGTCATGAGTTAGTTTACGAAGCACCAAACACTCCTAAATTATTTCATCAAGCCTACTTATAACTTCAAATTCATTTCCAAAAGAAATTGAACCCGGATCTTCCATTAAGGGAGGAATCCGATGGCCAGTGGGTGAACCCTAAAAAAAGTAAATAAATAAAAATAAATAAATAAATATTTTACTAATTTAAATAATATATTAAATTCATATTTGGAAAGAGATCCAATAGTTGGGAATTGATTCAACGGTGAGCAACCAACCCTACCTCATGCAAGTGCACTTTGTCTGTTTCTCCAAATCAAATTATTCAAACTCCAAATTTAAGGCGCGTGACCAACAATAATTCGAGAACGTGTTACCCTCCAAAATTGCAATTTTTTTTGAATAAATATTTGATAGATTCATTTAACAAATATTCAAAACTTTTTAGCATTTGTTTTGTTGTTTTCTCCGTCGCCTAAAATGCCGAAACCGTTTTCTTTGCCTCATTGACTAAACTTTGCCATGTTGGGATGTGATTTTGGAGTTCGTGCATGGCAGAAAATATTGAAAATTTCTGATAAATTATGATTTTTTTTTATTTTTTTTACGTAGATCATTTTGTTATAAGTGTCTTCAATAGTTAAATTACATATGTTGAGAAATTTAGACAACCCTTTATCAATCATTATGATAAATACCTATATATATATTAGCTGTCAATTCCAAAAGTATTAATAAGGGTAAAATAGAAAGAATGCCCTAATTTGGCCATTTCACTCCCCAAATTGTAAAATCATATGACAGTTTATGAATAAATAAGAAGAAAATAAATGAAAAACTGACACTTATATAAAAAAAGGAATACTTATTAACTTGGCTCATACATTAATTTCCCTACTAATGATAGGATAATTCATGACTGGTTTCGTTCATCACAATAATTTATAGTCGGTATTTCAATGAGGGGATATGTATTATATTATTATCCAAGGTACACTTCAAGTTTTTTCAAGAAAATATAATATCATAACATATTAAGCTCAACACCGCACGCACGCGGGACAACAACCCGTACGCAGGCGGGACAACTACCGGCACAAGAGTGGAAAAACTACTCACACAAGAATGGGAAAATACCAGCACAGAGGCGGGGTTTGAACCCAGGACCTAGTGTCGCTCGGTGCCTCAACTTAGCCGCTTGAGTTATGCCTCCTCGGCGGTACACTTCAAGTTAATTGAATACGATCCTATATAGATATTAGTTATGTTAATGATTAATTATGTCTTTGCTTATAGCTAATACTGTTGAGTTGAGTTTTATTATTAAACCTGTTATGAGCAGAAGTTGTAATTAGTATAGATAGTCTCGTACTCTTGTTATTTATCATCAAGTCAAAAATAATATTCAGTTCATGAATCCTAGGAATTTTAGGGGCCTTGCATGATCGTAGGAATTGGAGCTTTTCACGAGCTTATCGTGGATTACCGATTCGATCTTGAACCAGGATTGTTTCATTAACTCTATTCATGTGTAATGATTTGCAAATTACTTTAAGTAAATAAATTACACTTGTACGTACGATAAACTCGACCTATAAAGTGTTATTATAATTTAAACTTTAGATATATGATCACGTCACCGATGATCCAACAACAATCTATTCTCAAGAGTGAAGGGGATATATAAACGCATGGTTTAATGTTTACAATTTGCTGATTTGCATATGGAAATTCAAATCATTGTCGACGTACTAAGGCATCTCGAATAATACACAAAAAGCTTGTATATTTCTCCATCTCAAAATCAAATCTTGTCGAACACTCTATTTTGGACCTCACAATTATAGTATCTCATGATTTTGAATTCTCGAAATCGAATTCAATCATTTATGCAAATAATGGAGCGTGGTGTTGCATAAAATGTGTTTGGTATAGTAGTCATTTGTCAAGCATGTTTACAAGAATTTGTTTGCCTTTTGCGCCAAAATAAACACCATTCCATTTGCGCCGATAAAACTCTATTATTATGATTTACATTATACATCTTGAAATACTATAGTCTTGCTCGGTTATTTAAAATTAAATTAGTACGAGATTATCTGATATTGAATATGCTAGTATCATATAGGAGAGACTGAAGTTCATAAGCCAAATACTAATTATACATTTAATGAACTAGCACGTGTAATGGCTATTGGACCAAGATTAAGTATCGAGCCGAGTCTATTGTCTAACCAGTCGAACAACATTTCATGAGACTAATAATGTCAATTTATCGATCGAACATCCTATCGTGCATAATATATTTGATACATCTCTTTCGTAGACAGAAAGATTAAAACAATAGGTATATGTGAGAACTATTTTCTTCTTCTTCTTCTTCTTACCGAATTTTCCGTATTTTTATAAGTGTCCTTTGACATTATTTTTTACACACACCAAGAAAAATACTACTAGTAATTTTACTTCTTCTACCTCAATTATTGCATTGAAAATTAAAAAAAAAGGTAAAGAATTTGTAATAATTACGAGGGTAATATTAGAAATTTTACTCTATATTTGCATTTATATCGGAAATGAGACACTTATTTACGTACAAGAAAAAAGGTAAAATAAAGATAAAATATGACACTTTTAAAAATCACGGAGGGAGTATTTATATTTCGAAACACCCATTTTACTATTTTTCTTGTGATCAAATTGTACTAGCATATATTTTTTTTAGACTTATGTACTAACATATATTTATAATCCCATATTATGATTATAGTAGGACAAGTACTTCAATATTCCTTCTTTTACGTCGAAACATACTTGTAATTTCACGCACTTGAAAAATGGAAATTTACACTTTTTTGAAATATTAAAAACAAAAACTCGGAAAAAACCAGAGCTCGTTTCTCTCTCTAACAAAAAACAAACACAGAGAGAGAGAGAGAGAGAAAGAGACTCGGGAACAGCATCACGGCAGGCTGCTGCAGCGATTGAACGCATTGTACGAATCCAACTTTCTCTCTCTCTTCGCTCATTACATCTCCCACACACTCTCACTGTAGGGTTTTTCTCTCTTCTTCCTTTCCTTTCACCATTTTTCTCGGAACTTGCGCTTCTCTCACAACCATCGCTACAGCCTACAGTGAGAGAGAGAGAGAGAGAGAGGCTTCGAAGTGGTGAGTCAGCAATGCCGTTGTTTATATCGTTTGACTCGTTTCCAACACTTTTTCGTTTCTACCTCAAAATCTGCTTGAAGTTGGAGAGAGCTTCTGCTTTTTGAAATGAGCTATTTTTTTTTTTGCCAGGATTCGGTGTTTTTGCGTGTGTTTTAGTTATTTGTTTTTTTTATTTTTCGTAATGGAGGGGAATTTTTCAGTTGATTTTGTAATGGAGGAGCTTGTGCTTTTGAAATGAGCAATTTGTTTTTGCGAGGAATCGGTGTTTTGTGTGTGTGTTTTGGTGCAGTATTTTTCGTCATTTGTTTGTTTATTTTGGTAATGGAGGGGAATTTTGCAGTTGATTTTGTAATGTGAAGCATTCAACGTGAGTTTTCAGCTGCGGTTGTCTCTGCAAGCTTTGCTGTAGATCGTGAATTTTGTTTTTCCTTTTTTTTTTAGGTTGTTAAATTGTGCCTCTGCAGATCTAAACAGTTGAGAATAACCATGGGGAGTAAATGCTTGTGACTATATGCCAACTCAGTAGTTCATTGATGATGGCGCGCGCTATCAATATGTTGAGCATTTTAGGCATCAATAACTCTCCCTCTCTCTCCCCAACACTGTAGATGAATGTGTCAAAATTTGAATGATTTATGCTTTGTTGCAGTCTTGTAGATTTATTTTGGAAAAAAAGAAAGAGAAAATTTGAATGGTTTGTTGTTCTTTATGATAAAGCAATTTAATAAATATGCATCACATTCTATCTGCCTCACAATCTGAGGATTTATAGTAACTTTACTGAATTGTGGTTTACTTTGTTATCAGTTCTTATCCTTAAACTGTTCAAGTTCTGGAGTGAAAATAAAGGAAAATATTTGGAAAGTGATAGACTGGCCTTTGATATTGGTATCTTATATCTGATCTGATTGTTACTTCATTTGTCTCTTTGCTTTTTACTATTTTTTCACACTTTTTTTTAAAACTTTGTCTTTGGGTATGGTTGGTGGGAGTGGAGGTTGTTTCTCTGGTTTTCCTTTGAAGGGATAGTTTTGCTTCTCTCTTTCGTAGTTTGGTTGGCCAATTCGACTCAAAATAGACTGATGTTTGCATTTTCTGAGTGATGGTTATATTTGTTCATTGTTTTATATATCCATAAATATGTGCCTCTCTCACTAAGACTCCTCTTGATTGCAGGGTTCTTGAGTCAGTCGGGCCCTAGTTAGCTTCTTCAACTTCTTCTTCCTCGCTGCCAAGATTATACAATATGCAGACCGCTAAATCGAGGTAATTGTGGCTGATGTTGTGCACGCGTTTTCTATAGTTTCATCGTTCTGTTCCATGCTTGCAATGTCCATCAAGTTGGATATACAATGTGCCTCTCATGGCTTATCTTGTGCTTGATGAGGTTGATTCTTGTATTTGAGAATTTTATCTTTTCGAGTGCAGACCTGTTTCTCTCGATGTGCCTCCAAAGCCGTCTCCTGCCACGCCTCGTACAGCCCGGAAGCTCAAGACTCCGGGATCAGATCCTGATTCGTTTTCATCACCAAAGAGCAAAACACCCAAGGATAAAAGTCCTAAAGTTGTTGGTCGGTCTCCACGAAGCCCAGCAATAGAGGTATGCATATGTAGATTGGAAAATTCCAAATTTCATTGAAAAGGGGCATGTTCAGTTTGATGACAAAGATGCAAGTACTTAGATTTTAATCTGCAGTTTATTTATCTTTGCTGGTGAATGATAACCAGCCAATTCATAATTGTAATGATTTCTTTAGGTGGTTTTAGGTGGTAGTTGCAAATTTTGTCAGTATTCAGTGAGCTTTATATCCTTGTGTATAAACTCTCAGGATAAATCTATTTATATATTCTGCTGCAAGATGAAATATTTCCTACCAAATGGTGTCTCCATACTGTATTTTTGTTGCCCAAATAGAGAAAATTGCGTCGAATTGGTCTCATAGTCCATTTATTCCCTTGGCTGCTCTGTTGCTGTCCGTTTCTTGATGTTATCTTAAGACCCATTTTTGTCGCATCTTAGAAAAAGAGAACACCGAGCAGAGTTTCTGAATTGGAGCCTCAGCTGGCTCAGCTTCAAGACGAGCTGAAGAAGGCGAAGGAGCAACTGAAATTGTCTGAGTCATGGAAGAGGAAGGCTCAGCAGGAGGCGGAGGAAGCGAAGAAGCAGCTTGCAGCAATGACAGCTAAACTCGAAGAAACTCAGAACCAGCTCAAGGAACTCTCCGACTCCGAGGAAGCTCGAGTGCAGGAGTTACGTAAGGTATCTCAGGATCGAGACAGAGTTTGGCAGTCGGAGCTGGAGGCTGTCCAGAAGCAGCATTCGATGGACTCTGCTGCATTGGCGTCTGCACTCAACGAGATGCAGAAGCTCAAGCTTCAGTTGGATAGGGTGACTGAGTCCGAAGCTTCTCAAGCTAGGCATGCTGAGTCGGCCTATGCTGAGATCCAGAGCCTGAGAATCGAGCTCACAGAGACGCTTGACTTGGTTGAGAAGCTCAAGAATCAGTTGAATGAGAGCAGAGAATCTGAAGCTCAAGCTATGGAGGAAGTTGGCAAAGCACAAATGCTGCTGGAAGTTGTGAAGTCTACTGAAGAATCACTACGGTTGGAGCATGCTAATACAAGGGAATCCCATAGCTCGTTGCTGGCTGAGCTGGAGCAGTCGAAGAAGGAAGCAAATTCACTCGAGGAACTTGTCAGCAACCTCAGGGCTGATCTTGCTAAACGTGAAGGCGGTGTTAAATCCTCGTCTGAGAATGGTGATGAGCACGAGCAGCCGGAGATGTTGAAAAACGAGGTTGACAGTTTGAGACGCGAATCAGATGAGTTAAGGGACGCGCTTGAAGCTGCTGAAAGGAGGTACCAAGATCAGTACCTCCAGAGCACGTTGCAGATTCGAGATGCGTACGAGTTAGTGAAGCATTCGAAATCAGAATCGCTGCAGAAGGAATCCGAATTGTTGGAGAAGTTGAAAGAATCCAGAGCTGAGATTGAGGATCTGAAGGCAAAACTGCTTGAAAAGGAAAAGGCATTGGAAAGTGTTTCATTTGACAACAACAACAACTCGATGAATCTTGATGTGGACGCAAACCACGTAGAAATCGAGCTAAACAAGTCAGAGTCCGTCCTAGAAGATCTGAAAGCGACCCTATTGGAGAAGGAGACGCAGCTGCAAAGCGTCAACGAAGAAAACGAGATGCTCAAATCCGAGATCTCGAAAAGGGAGATGGAGAAAAACAAGGCAAACGACGAGGCCCTTGCTTCGACAGAGGCAGCAAGGGCGGCCGAGCGAGAGGCCCTGATGAGGCTCGGATACCTAACTGAGGAAGCCGATAAAAGCTCCAGGAGAACCACGAGGGTCACGGAGGAGCTCGATGCAGCTCAGGCCGCGAACTCCGAGATGGAGGCCGAGTTGAGGAGGCTGAAGGTGCAGTCGGACCAGTGGAGGAAGGCGGCCGAGGCAGCCGCCGCCATGCTCTCCTCCGGCAACAACAACAACGGGAAATACGTCGAGAGGACAGGGTCCTTAGACTACCACACAATTGGTGGCAAGTTAGGGCTGCCTTACTCTGAAGACACAGATGATGAATCCCCAAAGAAGAAAAATGGGAACATGCTGAAGAAGATTGGTGTGTTGTTGAAGAAAGGGCAGAAGTAGACAAGCATGATGGAAGAGTTCTTAAGGTTTCATTTCATTGTCCTAAATAATTTGAATGCAGCTCTTGATCTGATCCATTTGTGACTTTTGATTTGACAGGCAGATTCTTGTCTGAGATTTGGAGGAGAACTGATGCAGACAGTTACTAGAAAGTAATCTTTGTATAGTTATATTATTATGCTCAAACTGTTGTGAACTCCTCTCTCTCCTCCATTTTTTTTAACCTGCAATTTTGTGCTGGTTTTTGGAGGAAATTTGTTGTATGGTTTGTTAGTTAGGTGTTGGAGCTGTTGTATTATATAATTTGTTGGTTTAAGACCTTTGTCCTTGAAATACAAGATATGTATTCTAATTTCTAATGTTTCATTTCATTTTATTTTATTTTATTTTTTAGTCAAAATAACGTCGTTTTGATTATATTAGTTAGTGCCACGGTGACGCCAACTCACAATTATGCCATCGGCGCATGTATATTGGCCCATGTTCAAGTCCATCGTGATACGGCCTATAAATTTTATATTTTAATTGACAAAAAAAATAGGTCATTAGGTTGTCCTTGAAATACAAGATATGTATTTTTTTTTTGTAATGTTTCATTTTATTTTATTTTAAAACAAAATAACATTGTTTTGAATGGATTAATGTCACATTGACGCCAACTTACAAATTATACCATCGGTATATGTGTGTGTTGACCCATGTTCGAGTCCAATTTTTAATTGATAAAAGAATGTATCTTTAGGTTGTCATGTCAGTTATTTTAACTCAGTGATAACGTAATGATAGTTAAATTCGTTTATTTTTTCATATATCCCAAATTTTGTGTACAAAGCCAAATACGTGACAAAGTTTGTGCATTTTATGTAAAAACGTCAATAAACATCAAAAATAAAAAATAAAATACTAATAAAAATCCATTATATTTACGAAAATAAAATTATAAGTAAATTGTTTTAAGAAAAAATAAAATTGAAAACACTCCAAAGAGGCCCAGTACTAATATAGCCCAATGAAAAGAGTCTCCTCAAATTTGGGCTTAAAAGCCCAACACGAAAATTGATACCCTATTTATTAAGTCGTAAAATTAGGGTTTTACGCCACTCGCTCAAACTCATAGTTTCAGGCGCTACTCTCCGTTCTAGCGTTTCCACAGCTCAGCAACAATGGGGTATGTCAATTCATCTTCTTCATCAATTTCTAGCTGCTTTTCGTTTCTGTTGCTGTGCTGTTTATCTTTTTCCTTCTGAAATTCTTGTTGATTTAGGCTTTATCGGTTTGGAGTAGCTCAGCTTTCACTAATTAGGGTTGCGTAGTGATTCGGTTATTGTTTTTTGAATAAGAAAAGCTTTGAGATTTCAAATCGAATGTGAGAAAAAATGGATGTGAGTGATTTAGGGAAGATTGTGGTTGATGTTGATATTCGTTCAAATCTATTGATATTTGGAGTTTGCTATCACTTTCTTCCTAAAATGTTGTCGAACTTTGTCTAATGCTTCGTGGAACAATTAAGTATTGGAATTAGTAGTATAGAGTGAGTAATGGATATATGCAATTTTCTGTGCTTGCTCGAGTTTTCCTAATTTTCTAGCTATAAATGTGTAGAGCTCCAAACATTTTAGATGCCTGCTTTGTATGTAAAATTTGTATCTTAGCAGGTTGTGAGAAAAGAGTATGATAAGAGGATTTGTTAGGTTCTAATTATAGTTATTGAATTAACTAATCAAATTGACTAGTTTTCGATGGTGTATGATTGTTAAATTGCATACATGAACTCGACTGATTTTCGATATGCCTGTGATAGATACTTGAATTTAGGGGCTGCACTGGATGTCATTTTGCTCATCATTGTGTGTGTATAATGGATCATAGTTTGAATCATAGTTAGGCTCTTTTGTAGCTCCTATCTCTTTTTCTATGCAATAAGCAACTGATTTGGGGAACTAGCTAGAAGAATTGTTTTAACAATGTTGTTTACCGTCTTTTACAGGAAAACACGTGGTATGGGAGCTGGGCGCAAGCTCAAGTCACACCGTAGAACGCAGAGGTGGGCTGACAAGTCATACAAGAAGTCTCATCTTGGAAACGAATGGAAGAAGCCATTTGCTGGATCATCTCACGCTAAGGGCATCGTGCTTGAGAAGATGTGAGATTTTGTATACAATGTCAAATCAGTTCAGTCTACACAAACTGTGATAAATAATGAAACTAACATATATCATTATCGATGTTTACAGTGGCATTGAAGCTAAGCAGCCTAACTCTGCCATCCGTAAGTGTGCTAGAGTTCAGCTCATTAAGAACGGAAAGAAGATCGCCGCCTTTGTCCCCAATGATGGTTGCTTGAACTACATCGAAGAAAACGTGGGTTCCCATTACCAGTTACATCTTTTGGGATTCTCATTGTTCGTTGTCTTCTTGAACTAAATATTGCAATGTTTTTTCTGTGTACAGGATGAAGTATTGATTGCTGGATTTGGAAGGAAGGGTCACGCTGTGGGAGATATTCCCGGGGTTCGATTTAAGGTGGTGAAGGTGTCAGGTGTTTCCCTCCTTGCCCTTTTCAAGGAGAAGAAGGAAAAGCCTAGGTCTTGAGCTGTTTTCTGCTTAAGTTTTGATGAAATGCTGAAACTTGGTTTTGCTTTTTTTCTTTTTTAAACAATGTCAAACTTTTGTTTTGTTATATGTAAGAGCTCATGAACAAGCATTCAGTGAATTTATTGGGTATTATTAGTTTTGAAGTTCGCTTGGAAAATTCTGGGGTCATTGACTGATAATTTAACTATTTTTAACTTACTAAAGAATTTTTTGAATTTTCTTATTCGAATTTGGAATGACTGAGGAGTTGGTGAAATGTAATTTTAGGGGAGAAGTATAATTCAAAAAGAAATTTCCCGTGCGAGTGTCTCGTTAATCTAGTTTAATTTAGTAGATGTTGATTTTCCTAGATTTTTGGAGGTTGCCAAATAGATCTGACATTTATATGAACAAAACTTTCGAAACAAATAAAATATAGTTACATAAAAACTTATAACTCTCGATAGAAAAAGAATGTAGAAATTCTTGATCCAACGTTTGATGACTAATAAAATTTCATTCACGATTCCACCATTTATCTTTGTGGCAATCAATCAACATTCTTTCTTTATTTATATATACAAATATTATTGAAAATTCACGACAAGACATTAATAGAATTTTTCTGAAACATTATGTTTAGGTTGGAACATTTTTCTTGTCCCTTTTCTTTTGGGCACAGTGATTAAGAAAGTGAAATTGATGAGTGTGAGAGAGTATAGTACACATGGAGTCCACATGCTTTTTGTGTGTATTTTTTGCCAAAAAAGAAAATGGGACAAGAAGAATGGGACGACCCAATAAGGAATAAGGAAAACGAGACAAGAAGAATGGGACGGAAGGAGTACCATTTTTAAAAATCACAACAAATTATGCAGTTAAATAATCGAGTATCAAGAATCCAAGATCAAGACACTCAACCATGTTTATTATATATGTACGTTAAAACAAAAGATTACTACATCGAAATGTCTAGAAAGCAACCAAATTGCCTAACAACCAAATCAAATTCTCCTTTGGAAATCATATATGCATGTATGTTTGCAAGGGCTATCAAACAACAGCATCAAGTTCGAATGAATCTAAAACACTTTTTAGTACACAAAGAGGAAACAAAAGAGAGAGAACATCCATTGCCAACTCATAAATAGAACACTGCCACTCACTCCCCTCGACATCTCTTGTGGGAGACGTCGCGCAAAAAATGGTTCCGTTGGCATCGCGAGCAAACACCCTCGACCGAATCTGACTGATCTTCATCAACTGTTTGTGCCGATTCAAGTGTCAGCAGTTCTCTTTCTCCGCACAAGGCAATGCAAAGACTGCATTTTCTGGTGCTGCAACCGGGATCACCAGCTCTGTGGACTTATTAACGGTAGATTCGTCACTGCAGGAGAAATTCTTTGGAGCAAACGGGGATCTGTAGACTGCCGCCTCCGAGGCAGCTGATGTATCACTAATGAGCTGACAATTTGGCTCCTGGCTTTTTTGATATACGCCTTTCTTGTCTTCCGTTAATCCTTGCCCTTGACAGCTAGTAGGGTCGTTTTCCTTCTCTACTGCACCAGAGGTTGGAATCAAATTCTTCTTAAGCTCGTCCTTAACTAGACCATCGTCAGTTTGACTGATATCTTCTGAGCCTGAAGAAGGCAATGCAAAACATGCACTTTCTGCACCTGCAACTGGGATAATCGTCTCGGTTGACTCGAAAGGGGATCTGCAGGCTGCAGCCTCCGAGGCAGCTGCAGTAGAAGAGAGTGCGTAGTCTAATGTATCAGTGAAAAGTTGATAATTTGGCTCCTCACTTCTTTCATATATGCCTTTCGTGTCTTCTGTTAATCCTTGCCCTTGATAGTTAGTAGGGTTGTTTTCCTTCTGTACTGTTCCAGAGGTTGGAATCAAATTCTTCTTAAGCTCATCTTCAACCAGACCATCTTCTTCACCTGCAACTGGGATAACCAACTCTGTCGGCTCAAACGGGGATCTGCAGGCTGCAGCAGAAGAGAGTGCATGATCTGATGTATCACTAAGAACTTGACAATTGGGCTCGTGATATACGCCTTTATTGTCTTCTGTTAATCGTTCCCCTTGACAGTTAGTAAACTCATTTTCCTTCTCCATTGCTCCTGTGGTTGGAATAAATTTCTTCGTAAGCTCATCCTTAATCAGACCATCCCCAATTTGACTAATATATTCAGCACCTGAAGGAGGCAATGCAAGACATGCATATTCTGCAACTGCAACCGGGATAACCAGCTCTGTTGGCTCAAGCAGGGATTTGCAGGGTGCCACCGCCTCAGAAGCAGCTGTAGCTGAAGAGAAAGCACATTCTGATGCATCACTAAGAAGTTGACCACTTGGCTCGTGATTCATTTCACATGTGCCTCTCTGGTCTCCTATTACCCCTTCTCCAGGATAATTAGCAGGTCTATTATCCTCCTTCCTTGCTTCAGATGTTCGAACCGAGTTCTTCTCAAGCTCGTCCTTCTTAATCAGACCATCCCCAATTTGATTAATATGTTCAGAGCCTGAAATGTAGTTACCTTCACCAGTAGCAGTCTTGATATCCCCAGAGGCCATACTTTTATTCCAAGTCAAGTTACCTGAGTTGTCAGTGTCATCAGCACCTGTACCTTCATTGACAACTTGCTTAACTCCTCTTTCAGCCTGAACTTCCACGGCTTCTTGATAAATTTCTTCTATTCCGCTAAATTTTACTCCAACAGGCAAACTAGAAGAATCAATTACATCTGTTGAAACACTAGATGCTTTTACCAAAGCATGCAACTTTTCTTGTGAGGAGGCAGGAGATGCTTTTACCAGAGCATGTGACTTTTCTCGCGAGGAGGCAGGAGATGCTTTAACCAGAGCATGTGACTTTTCTCGCGAGGTGGCAGGAGATGCTTTTACCAAAGCATGTGACTTTTCTCGCGAGGAGGCAGGAGATGCAGCAGCCTTTGGAGAACCAGATTTTATATTTGCCAAAGAAGTTGCCATGTTAGCCGTTGGAACCTTCGCACTCTTCAGTTTGCCATTTGAGCTACGAGTTGGTGTGGATGCAGCAGCTCCATTCTTCGGGATCACAGGGTGCAAGGCAGATTGAGAGCGCTGATTCCCGTCAGGAGTACGAGATGATGACTTCAGATGCAAAAGAGAATATTTTAGCAACATAGCTAAGGAACTGAGCCAAGAAAAAGAAAAAACTAAAAGTGTTCCAATTGTAAACAAATATGACCAAATTATGTGACATAAACAGCAATTAAGGTAAAGGATAACTATTATCAATGAATTCTAACTCATGAATTTTTGCATAACTATGTTCATTTATGAATGAAATATAAAAGAGGCAACAACTAACCCCATCAAAAAAGCCAATTTTGGGTGATGGCAATCGTAATCCTGATGGTTTGGCGGGAGCCTGAAGGGTGCCAGATGTTGTTGAGGATTTTTTTAATGTGTTGCTTGTTGGAATAGCTCCATGGTTTCCTTGTCTTTCAGCCTTTTGACCCGCTACCTTATACCTTGGATCCGAACACATGTTATCACCATCCACTGACCAACAAGAACTGGTATCTAAACTGCTCCTTGTTGAGTTATTAGAACGCTGGATGATCACAGAAGATGTTGTTGATGACGCTGAAGACCATTCACTAATTGAACTGGCCGGTGAGACACTTGAGGAGAGCTTAGTAGACTTTACGTAAGCCGAAAGAGTAGATGCTGGCAATTTGTTCTTTGGTAGAGCTCTTGATGGAGTTTTAGGGATTGAGCCAGAAGGGCCAGTACTGCTGTTGCTGATTTTGCCTAGATTTCTTCTTGCAGCCATAAGTGTAGGTTTAGCAGCATTTCCAGAGGATGTGCTAATAGAGTTGTCACTTGAAGTAGAGGACCTTGTCGAATGCACAGTACTTGTAGTCGAAGAGCCCACTGAAGAACACTTTGATGACACGGTCGGCTTTGGCAGCACCTTTCTAGAACCACCTAGCGCAGATACTCTCGGTGGCTGAGTCACTTTGCCAGAGGTGGATCCTATCAGTTAACAATAACACAATCAGGAAATGCTCATAATTAAAAGATAATGCTATTAATAGTTGAACCTTTTGTCACCTTGTTTTGAGCTTCCACATTCAGGTTTGACACGTCCAGTTCCAACAGACTCCCGCTTTGCTGCGGTTGAGGAGGGAACAGAACTGCTAATGGTTTTAAGTGGTTTGTGAGGAAATGAATTCGCCTCTCCAGTTTTACCAATAGATCCAGCCTACGTAGATATGGTTCAAATCAATCATTTCAGTTAGACAATTATGAGCATGGAAAGGAACAAATCCTCGCCTAAAGATAATATAGAGCCCCCTAGTAATTTCAATTAGTATTGCTAGAACTGTGCACCTTTCAAACCACTTCATATCACTAGTAAAGCAGTACGTGCAGGGGCGGAGGGAGGACCGGGCGTGTCCCTGCGGCCAGCCGGCCAATTTTATTTATAATGTTATAATATTGGTAGTATATTTTGTATTTTTCTTATATTTTGTATGTAAATATGTAGTTCCGCCGGGGCAAACTTGTTTCTAAATGCAAAAATATAATTTCGCCCGGTCATTTGTAAATCCTGGCTCCACCCCTGAGCACGTGCAACACATGCAAAAATTATGAATTAAAATGAAAAATTAGATGCAAAAGGATATATAT
>JAYJMF010000002.1:2904468-2920774 GCA_036873715.1 Salvia sclarea | reverse complement strand
TGATTTAGCTTCATTGGAAAAACCAAACTGAATACAATACAAGTCTTCCTTCATTGGGAAGCGAGACCGGCTTTCATATGAACGAGTTACTCTGCTTACACGTACCACGCCGAGCAATTCACTATATTCTCTGCCTATGCTGATGTTTCCCCTGTTCAAGCGAAAATGCGAGGAGAGTCTGCCCGTTCATGCCTTAGTCTTTACGTTACTGTGCCAAGTGAGGAACTTTTTCCCCAAAGCTTTAGCCGCGGGATACTCTTACCAAAAGTTTTTAATTCTAAGGAAAAAAGTTGGAAGAATTTAAATTGGCCCAATAACAAATCGAAAAGAGATGAGTGGGTAAAGAAAATGAAAGAATTAATATTGTTTAGAAATTTTGGATAAATTAATTTATCATATGAGAAAAAATATAAGTTAAGAGAGGAATTGATGATTGACGTTACATAATGGGGAACAAATGCAATATATGTAATGTATTATTATGTTTATGTATATAAAAAGTGAACATATATATAAAATCTATATATTATATATAAACGGGTTCGGGTAGCGGGTAGTACCCATAGCTAATTTCCCGAACCCGTCATGGATATTAGTCTCCAAACTCATACCCGCCCCAAACCCATTTCATACTTACCCAAATCCAACCCAACAGGATTTGATAAGTGCGGGTACCCTCGAAAACCCGACCGGTTGCCATCCCTAAATGCATGTAAATTAAAAAATTTATTATCATTTCATGTTTGAGGTATATTTTGAAATAATTTTAAAACTATTTTGTAAAATAAAACAAAAAATCCTTGCTAACCGATTTATTTACAAAAGGTTAATTTACGTTTTCTTGGTTCCTTTCAATTTTTTGCTTCTTTAAAATTATCTATCTTTTTGTAGACACACAAAAAATATTGTGTCTTTTTATTTCAAAGATCATAATTCCGCTCTTGATTAATTGTGGTCATGGATCACTAGATACCACATAAAATTGTAATAAAACTTTCTAAAATAACGATTTTACATAAAATCATCGTTGTTTATATCTACAACTAAATAAAACCTTCATAATACTTGAAACAACAATATTTTTATATTCACATTGCTAAGTCTAATTTATTGTTATGTCTAATTATAATATATTTAAAGTTTAATTTCATTACATGACAT
Organism: Salvia sclarea; assembly: GCA_036873715.1. NCBI lineage: Eukaryota > Viridiplantae > Streptophyta > Magnoliopsida > Lamiales > Lamiaceae > Salvia > Salvia sclarea. The sequence continues at coordinate 2,919,613 of JAYJMF010000002.1, read as the reverse complement.
ATGATACGCTACATCGATATTTTGGAGTAGTATATTGACCATTATGGAAATTTGGGTAAAATCTTAATAATTTGTAATTTTAGTTTTTTTTTACATATAATTTATATTGTATATTTTATATTTAGATATTTATAATTTTATTATTCTAAATTATATTGTACAATATATATTTAAATATATTTATTTTTTTCTTTTAAATTTAATATTATTATCGTGCATCCGAATGACTAATCTAGTATTTTGAATAGCTGAAATGGAAACATTTTAGTTAATTGTATCCCATCATTTTGAAGAGTTAGAGAACCTTAACCGAAAGATTAAAGAAGTTTGCTACCAGACATAGATTTGGATGGGTTAACTTAGCATAATATACAGGATTGATGGTCATCAAAATAAAAGAAACACGTGGAATTTGAGGGATACCTTGGGTGGAGACAGGCGTGTAAATCCAGGGTCAAAGCGGGGGCAAACAAGAGGGAGAAAAAACAAATAAACCCTATATTTGAATCAGAAACCAGATTAATCTTCTCCCAAGAGGAGAGAGAGAGAGAGAGAGAGAGAGGAATGAGGAGAGATGAGAGAAATGGAAATTCTAAAGGGTGGTTGCTCCTTGCTCTCACTTCTCCCATGATTTCTTCGATTTAATTCTAAAGTCAACAGCCCTGCTACTATACAAACAACAACAATTAACCCTCAACTCAGCTAAACTCTACTATTTTCTTTCTGTAGTTTCTTGTTGCCTAAGTAAGTCCCATCTCTTTCTACAATGAGGCTGTGATGATTCTTCCATCTCTCTCTCTCTGTTGCTGCAGTTGAATCGGGCATACCCGTCCGTATCTTGGCCGGGCGACACGGTTGCCATGTGATTTTGGCAGGAAAATTTCCTTTCCAAAATTGCATGACGCAACCGATGATTCGCAGCCATGGCGTCACGGCTCTCTATTTACCTGCTAACAATTTTACAGATCTGAGCCTCATTTCTTCACCTTTTCATTTCATTTATGTCTTCCCTTCTTTATCTTTTTTCTTAAGGTTCTCATGGGAAAATGACGGAAAATAAAACATTCACCAATTAAATTTTTCATTCTTTTTCATCTCGTTATCTAAAAAAAAAGACTTTTATTCTTTCTTCCTTTTCCTTTTTACTCCAATGAAAGAATAATATTTTCTCTTTTTGCAAGTGGAATAATATTATCCTTCCATTTAAATAAAAAAGAGGAGAAAGAAAAAGTAAAATGATGGAAAGAAGAAAAGAAATTAAAAGTGAAATGTTTTCTTTTTCCTCATTTTCTAACAAAGAGAACGAACCTAATACAAATCAAAATTTTTTACTACTAGTTTTATCTTGTAATCACAAATTCGTACTAAAATTGAGAACAAAATTACAATTAACCTGCGAATTGAGATAATGGATTTTTTTTTTTATTGATGATTGTGCTCTGTGCCGATGAATTTATGAACAGTTAGATCACACATGTGAGCTATTGATACAGCTTATCAATAGTTTATGCACTCTTTTTCTTCTTTTTTCTTTTTAATTACCAGATGGATTTATTTGCACATAAGATTTGCTTATTTAACGCAAAAAGTAGTTACCGATTTGATTAAATGAATTTAATTCGATTATTACACCAGAGAGCAGCACTAGCTTTAATACCATTATTATTATTATTATTATTATTATTATTATTATTATTATTATTATTATTATTATCATCATCACACCACTAAGATAATTATTAGTAAGAAAATACCTGTACCTATAAAGGTAAACTAAATTATATAAATATCAGAATTATTATGTGCCAATTCGGCTTAGATTTGGGCTTGAGTTGACAAGGTCCATTTGGAGTGGGTTGATGTGGCCTAAGCCCGAGATTTTGCACTATCCGGCCGGGCCCGGGTGGAACCAAATTCTCACTCTCAAAATATTTCTTAGAAATTGAATTGAAGGCCGTCTGCCCATTTCGTGATTCTATATTTCTATGATTGAGATGAGCTCCGCCAATCTTAAACTATGGCGAAATAAATCCCTAATTGTGGAGCAAATGTTGAAAGGTCTTAGAAATTACAGCACAAAATCGAATGTGGGCGTCGATCTTGAAAAGCTGAAGCCTTTGATAATGAAGCGAATTGAGCAAAGGGCCAAGGATTGTTTCGTCAAACCCACGATTCCGGTGGCGTTTGAAGTCCTCCGCTCCCGAAAAGTCCTCTACGACGGCGTATCGACCCTCATCCACCACATTCCGGTCTGGGCTTGCAAGTAATTGTACTAATCTTACCCATCTCTTTCGCCCCTTATTTTGTTGATGAACTAAATTGGTTGTTTTAGGTAGATAGAATCTGCTAGCTGTAAACTATTTCTACCAGCATACAAGTTTAAGATATGATTGATTATGCTGGATAACACTAAATTGGATATCAAGTTCTTTTTGTATGCTAGAATCATTATAAACTTACAAATATCTTTATGAGTAAAACTGTAGTACAGTTACGGTAAACTGGCTTACTGTGAGAAGGAACTTGCCTAGTTTAACAATCTTGTTTAGATGTGCTTTAAACTCTTTTACTTGCATCTCCATTATTCATGCAAATAAACGAATGTCGTGTGCGACTTGCATATTATAGCATTTTGCATCAGTCTAAAGATGGAATGGGATGCTAATCAAACATTTATGGGGTGTTTACTTTGAGTGGTATGATAGATAGATAGATAAACATAATCAAGTTGATCCACTATGTACCTTGATGGATTGATGAATTTTGAACTTGTTCGACCATCTTATTCTTTAAAAACTCAATCATATTTTTTTTTCAATCTAACTTTATCTTGAATCATCATAATTTAGGCATTCTTTTGTGAATAGAGTTCAGAAATTTTGCGTTTCTACTCGTTTGAGATTAGTCGCGTAGTCTATAACTGACTTTGTTAGCTCGTATGAAACCATGTTCTTCTTCCATAAAATCGAAGACAGTAAAAGTGCACTTACCTCTCTAATGTAGGAGTATAATCGATGTGCAAGATTTTCTGTAAAATTTATTCATTTATCTATTTCCTTGTGGCAGATACTGCCCCGAAGTTTATATAGGTGAAAGCGGCCATTTGATTCGAACTTGCCATGGCTACCGGCATCATTCAAAGAATAAGGTTCACGAATGGGTGAAAGCAAGCATAAATGACGTGATAGTCCCCGTAGAGTCTCCTCATTTGCAGAAAATGTTCCAAGATGTCACCAAACACCATGAAAGATTTGATAATCAGCGCATTCCTGCAGTCGTGGAGCTCTGCCTGCAGGCAGGGGCAGATGCAGATGTGGACGATCAAACTGTTTCATCCTTGCCAGATCATGATTTGAAAATGATAGCCCGAGAGACTATCAACGCGTGGGAGACGCTCCGATTGGGAGTCCACAAGTTACTGTCTGTGCATCGGGCGAGAGTTTGCAGGCACTGTAAGGAAGTGCATGTTGGGTCTTGGGAGCGCAGAGCTCGGGCGTGTGGGGAGTTCATGTATGAGAATTCTCATCTCTGGAAGAGGGCGGGGGTGGAGGACTTGGTCCCGTCTAACGTGGTTTGGTCAAGACGGAGCCAGGACCCGTGTGTGCTCGTTGACCGGGGTAGGGAGTACTATGGACACGCACCTGCTGTGGTTGATCTGTGCAGTAAGAGTGGCGCATTGGTGCCTCCTAAATACTACTGCATGATGAAAGTGGATGGACTAACTGCTCCTTGAATTGGTGAGATTTTTCTTAGATGTATAATAGCTTGTTGGTTCCAGGGTTGGAAGAGGAAAAAAATGAGGGTTTATAGTGAGGAAATTGTTTTTTTTTTTTTTTTCAATTTAAAATTCATGGGTGATTGCCTTTCTCTCTCTGTTAACCCAGTGATGCAAAGATGTATAACAATAGTTTTTGATAATCAAACAATTACATGGTCGTCGTAGTAGTAGTACAAATGCATTCAGACGGTAAATGTGATATGGTAGAATGTTCTAAATATAAATTCTTAACGATGTAAAACCCTTCCACCGTCTAAGAAGATCATAAATGTAGATATGATAGGAATTTCTTAAACATAAATTCATATCTATTTGAAGCTCATACCAATGAAAGACTAGTACGAGCTCGTGGGAAGGGTGATTTCTCCTCCTTATCTTTTTTTGGTAAAGGATGATATGTTCAGCACCGAGAATTCCTGATATAAATTATACCAATTAGATTACCGATTCGAGTAACTACATAATTTAATTAGCATAACATTGTTCCATTTATTAACAATATGAGAGAATTCATTTATTTATTTAACACTGAGAAAATATATCATTCGAAATAAACACCTACAAAATGGAAGTAAAAGTAGTCGATAGTTGCTTTGAATACTCTGTGTTAGGATGATTATTTCGAAATGCTTAGTGCACAGGACATCCCTCAAGACTAAAATCCAAATCCCTCAATCAAAAGAAGGTTCTAGTATCGTCTCAATAATTCTCGCATTTTGAAGAATCTGATCGAGTATACGCGCAAGGCTGTCAACACTCCACGTCCACACATTTGTATTTGTATTTTGTATTTGTATATGGAGTTTTATCTCTTTCCCAAAAACTCAAAGAAATCCTCTCTCAAGTGAAAAAGGGTAAAAAAGAGCAGAAAATGGCGACGAAGGAGATGGAAGTGGTGAAGGGGTTGGACATCGAGAAGTACATGGGGAGATGGTACGAGATCGCGTCGTTCCCGTCGCGGTTCCAGCCGAAGAGCGGTGTCGACACGCGCGCCACCTACACGCTCAACTCCGACGGCACCGTTCACGTGCTCAACGAGACCTGGACGGATGGGAAGAGGGGTTCCATACAAGGAAGCGCCTATAAAGTCGATCCCAAAAGCGATGAGGCCAAGCTCAAAGTCAGATTCTATGTGCCTCCTTTTCTGCCTATAATTCCAGTTACCGGAGATTATTGGGTTCTCTACATTGATGATGACTATCAGTATGCGGTGGTTGGCCAGCCCTCCAGGAGTTATCTATGGGTAAATTCATTATGTCAATTCTGAAATTCAGTCTGGTATAAAGCAACAAAATGTTAATTCTGTTAGGGATTCTGTGTTGACACGCATATTGGATTAAATAGAATGTCAAAATGGGATTGTGTTTTTGTTTTCTCTCCTTGTTATAATCAATTGATGAAAGGTGATGAACATGAAAAGTAGAAAGACATTGCAGAATCTTATCCCAGCTCACTTTTAGGATGACTTTGGAAGCTTACATATTTTATATGCTAGCCTCTAATATTTCATAAGATCTTTTTTCGAGAAATTCATAAGATATTAAGATCTTTGTAGAATGTAAGTTATACTTGAAAGTAGTCAAAATATTTGGGGATTGGAGCTTATAAGTTTGAGACAATTGCTAAAAAATGTAAGATAAGTAATTGGAGTTTATTGTTATAGATCTTATTGAACAAATAGTACTATGAATTTCTAAATGAATTATAGCTCCTTTGTACCAATTGCCTCTTTTAATGAGCACGTCCATTAAAGGTGATAAATAAGCTAATTTGAGAGAGGAGGGAGTTGATTGAAGAATGAATATGTTGCACTTGCAGATATTGAGCAGGCAAGCCCATATTGATGAGGAGGTGTACAATATGCTGGTGGAGAAGGCAAAAGGAGAAGGATACGATGTGAGTAAGCTGCACAAAACACATCACTCTGATAACCCTCCCGAGACTCTTAATTCTGCCGAGGATACTAAAGGCATTTGGTGGATTAAATCCATCTTTGGGAAATAGGGGATCATTCAAATATACATACCTATGTTATGTATTCCCCTCTTTCAAATGTATGAAGAGGCTGTATTCATATTTACATCTACCTGTTGGCATGCTTTTTTTTTTTTTGCAATGTATAAAATGCTGTGTGCGTGTACGTTAGTTTTATGCATATGTACTTAAAAACTTTGTATTCGTGTTCTAGCGTCACACTTTAGGGTTGCAAGTAAGGATTTTTTTTTATATTGCAACTTTTATGATAAATATTAATTATAATTTATTGTATAGTACTCCCTCCGTCCACCAAGAGTATACCACTTTGGTGGACGGCACGGGTTTTAAGGAAAAGTGTATTGTTCAATGTTAAAGTGTATTGCATAAAATGTTAATTCTAGTTGTAGCTGGAATTATTTTGGATGTGTAAGTTGCTTACTTAATGATTACAAATTGTTTATTTACAATTAGAGTAATGCTTATATTAAACTGACTAATGATCATATATATAATTCATTGGTTACCGATGATTCTTGGATTGCTAATCTACAACTAGAACGATGCTTAAAACATTACTGTGTATTGCTTACTTTAATTAATAATGCTTTGGCATTGTACTAATTCAATTCCATTAGAACATTTAATTATCATGTCAAGATTACTTTGTGGATTGAAATTCTAACATTTACTTTTGAGATAATATATATTGTATTTTCTTTGTTGGATAATACAGTATATATTAATATTGTAGTTGTATTTATTTTATGGTTGACATTGGAAAAGATATTTTTAATGCAAATTAATTAGAAAAAAAATGAAATTAAAAAGTCCTTAAACCTTATTAATCCTAATTGTGAATTAGTGAGCCACATAGAACATCAATTGGAGCGAATTTTGCCACAATAGTTTGCTATTCAACTGCTTATTAATCAAATTGATAATTAATATTTTCTGTATAGCCATTATGTGTTGAGTATCATTATTCGTATTTGTGATAAGCTTGATGCTTAAAAGGTAATCAATTCTAAATATTGCTTGAACTGATACTGCATCGGTATAACCGTATTAGTATGCAAATGAAAGAAGAGATTATGAAATCAGTGAAAAAGCTATAAATACGAAACACCATGATTTAAGGAATTGGACAGTTACAAATATATGAAGAGTTACTATTGTAACCTTTTGCGTTATGAAAGAGAAAATATTAAATGAAATCATGATTAAATTATAACCATTGATCTAAAGAAATGAATGATCTAGATTTGGTTGGCAATAAGCACACTTCTGAACAATTTATCAAATTTTTAAAAAAAGCTCATATAAGTTTTTCTAGTTTCAATTTACTTTTTCATAATAAGTAATCTTATAAGTAACTATCCATTTACAAAAATAATCCTATCATTATTTGGATGATAGGAAAAATTCTTCCAACTTCATTTAATTTCTTTTCAGTTATATAGACATTTTAATAATTTATATGCTCTTAAGACATTAAAATGGAGTTTGGTTTGCCGATTAATTGCATAATTCCCCCTCTTTTATTCATAACCCCTCTTGATTCTCCTTGAAAACTCCTTAATTTTACTCAAATGTGTGATTATTAGTCACACAAATAATCACTTATGTGAATGAAAAAGAAGGCATAAGAAGTAGTAGAAGATCTAGAAAGAAAGGATTATTGATGGAAGAAGGAGAATTTAAAACGTAATTTTGCTATTAATCTTATCCATATAACACAAAGCAAAGCCACCTAAATTTTATAAGCTCTTCAAAAATCTTAGAAATTCTCTCTTAAAATACGTGTAGCTAAATAAGCCATAGTCGCATGGCATTACATTTCCATTCGAGCCACACTAGATGGGCGGCAGCTGGTATCATCCAATTTTCGTCTATAATACTCACATATTTAAAGAAGACAATCTACACATTTTTTGGCCACAAAAGACCTGCATCCAAACTACCATTCAAAGAGATCTGTCAATGAATTACTTGCAAAACAGATTTAGGAACTAAAACTCTCCAACGGAAGACGACGTTCTGATCAAAACATACTTAACTAATTTATTATTGATTAATTAATATTAACTAGAGGTTACTTACAATTTTAACTAAAATAACCTATAAATAATTATATTTTGTTAATGCAAAAATAAGATTTACTTTTTAAAATTCGTACTTAGAGATTAATAATCCATTGTTGAAATTTAATAAAATCCAAATTAAGGTGGCCGCAACTTGCAGCATCGCACGCAGGCAAACTATGCAGCCTTCAAACGCGTATGAAATTTAGTGTTACCACATTTGTACATAGATTAGATAATATTTACCCATGCGAATATGACCCTTTTGCCTTGTAGTTGAGGGTAACATCGATTTTATATACTAAAATTTGATCAGAGAAAAGTATCCAGCAATACACATTATCTTTGCAGCAATAGTAATATTGTCGGATAGTAATATAACAACCACAAACAATTTATTGACGTGATTAACCTTTTTACCCCTAGCTAGTACCTACAATCCATGTTATTTTGATAAGTGCCTCACAAGATTATCCAAATTGTTAAATGAAGTTCCACCTCTATTTCTAGCATCTTGTGCAGCCTTGCTGAATGCCATGGCACGAGCCCTCCTCTCCATCCACTTCTCAGATGTAGCTTCCACTAAATGTCGTGCTAGCTCATCCGAATCAAGAACGGCTTCGTCTCCTTCACATACTCGAATCGCAATTCCAAGTTCATTCTCCAGTAAAGTCGCATTTACAAATTGATCGGCACCCATAGGCCATGCCAACATCGGCACCCCAGCTGCGATACTTTCTAGAGTCGAATTCCAACCACAATGCGTCAAGAACGCACACACAGCTGCGTGTCTCAATATAGTGACCTGTGGGGCCCAACCCGTGATCACAACTCCCCTCCCGAGAACCCGATTCTCTAATCCTGCATTCATCCTTCCATAATCATTTTCACTTTCTCCCTTAACCACTAATATAAACTTTACGCCACTTTTCTCCAACCCTAATCTCAACTCCTCCACTTGCTTATCGCTCAATATTGTCTGGCTTCCGAAGCATACATACACCACACTCCCATCCTGACACGTGTCGAGCCACGCCGAAATTTCTGAAACAGATACACAACTTGACTCGCCCCTATCGATCAGCCCACTTTCAAAGAGCGGCCCAATTGGCCATATCCGATCGTGGCCCAATTCCTTCGCCAAATGGTCCAAATAAACACCCTCCAACTCTATATACGTATTCAAAATCAGACCATGACTTACCGCATTAGCCCGGAACGAATCCTTGATGAATTCCAAAACGAGGTCTCCCTCCATATAGCTCTGATAAAGAGGGCTCAGCTGCCACCAAGGGTAAAATGGGGAATTCGGGATTTTAGAAAAGTTGAAAATTTCATTTACGTCATGGCTATGTCTCCTCCTCGGCATGTCGCACCAAAGAGAATTGATGATGGCAACGGCGAGAGCGCCGGAGGGGCTGAAAACGTAGCGTCGGATGCTGAGGTGGCAGGCTAGGTGGTTGGTCCACCCAAAGAAAAGGTCGGAGATGATGGCGGAAGGCGGAGAGGGGTGGCTGCTAAACCAGCGGAGGAGTGGGTCGTGTAGTTGGCCGAGCGAGTGCAGCATGCAGCGGAAGACTTCAAGTTCGGGAGGAAGTTCGCCGATATTCTCGATGCCAGCAGGGATGGAGGGATGTGACGGGAAGGGGAGGACGAGGGCGGTGATCGAGGTGGGGTGGGAACCGAGTAGAGGGCTGAGGAACTTAAGATTTTTTGGAGTGACGACGACGGTCACAGTGAGGCCTGAGGCTGCGATTTGGGTGGTGAAGTCCAGGAGCGGTATCATGTGCCCCTGCGCAGGGAATGGGAAGACTAGAACGTGTGGATGCATTGTTCCACCGGATTAATGTGTGTCGATTCTGTTTAAACTTGACAAGATGTAATATTTGATTAGTCAGTGTTTGTAATAGGATTAGACCAAATTGTATTTAATAAGTTCAGACTTCACAACAATAATTATAGTATAAAATATTGTCGATGTGACAAATCCTGCATAATTAATGTGTTAAGCCACTAATCTCGCCACCCACTATGAAGAAAATTAGGATACTATAAATCAAAGTTCTACTATGACTATGACCATTACTATATTCAACAGAAGGATCATTCATATACGTGACGAGACGCGATCTATCAAATTTATACTTAAAATAATGTTAGACAAGAAAATACTAATCTTGCAGCAGTAACTTTCTAAGGTAGAGAAAAGAATAGGTGACTTTTGTCACTAAATACACTAAACTGATGTGATCATGGAAACAATTTATCAAACATGTTTAAAACAACATCGAGTCAATGTTGGTGAAGCTTTTAGCAATTAACTCTTATATATATTGAGTGCAATATCAATCAACATATGCTGAATAAAGCTCTGGAAAATAACACTAATGTCACATTGTAATATCACAACCACTGCCAATTTGTCAACATGATATAACCTTTTTTCCAAATATTTGAGCCTCACAACATTACACAAGTAATATAAACACTGCCAAACTTGCACATTTATCGCAGACAATCCCCCCTCTTTATGAAGCATTTACAATACAGTACAACATTGATTGGTCTTCTTCGCCTGCTTGTAGAACATCTGTTCCAAAAATCCAAAAAAAGTTTTAGCATCAGAATGACAAGACAAGCAGTCGGGAATCAACTGCAGCAATCAATAACTAGTCAAGCATATATCCTAAAAGACTAGGAGTTTTTGACAAACAGATTACTCTTTCTTACCCCATTTCTCCCGATATTTTTTATATTTGAATTCTCAATGGAAAGTTCATTGCCTAAGTTCTACTTTTTTTGTCCACTACTTTTTTTATATATTTTATTGTACGTAATAAATCAAAAAAAAAGTAAAGTTCCGCTACATCTGGAAAACCGAAAAAAAGACTAGGAGTTTTTGACAAACAGATTACTCTTTCTTACCCCATTTATCCCTATATTTTTTATATTTGAGTATACTTAAACGTCCACAACAAAGAAAAATGCCTCAACTGATTCATTAAGCCAAACCAAACTCAAACTGCTGGAAAGTTAAAAGTCAGAGTAGCAAAATGAGCCTAACTTCATTGGGCCTTTTTAGAGTATTCATGCTTTCAGCTCATCACCAGTAACTATATGATGACATCTAAGGGAATAATCAACCAGCAGTATTCAAGATTTTATAGTGTCACCAACAGAATAAACCAAACACAGGTAGAGACAACAGTGGGCAGCAGGCCTGGGTTCAAATAAAACCCAGAGAAAGAGCCCCACTCTACGTGGGTCTCAACCTGGTCAGACAGGTCCTGAGACAGGTATGAACCCAGTCAAGAAGGTAAGAATTGGATTTGGGTTAGTGGGTTTGTGGTTTTGTTCCCTACAAATTTTAATCTTTTAATGCATATAGTCATTCTAGATTCGATCCAATCACTTTCCTCCTTTCATCTGCCACCACACATCTTTTCATCTCTACATACTACTTTTCCCCGTCATGCCATTACATTTCTTTGATCAGCAGCTATTTCCACCCAAATTCTGCACCATCACCCATGGACCCACTACTCTTTATGCCCATGCTAGACATCACAAGGGACTTCTCAACCCTGCCACTTGGCTTTGTTTCTTTCCACTTTAATTTCTATTATCTATTGGCTTACTTCATTCTTGGAAGTGTATAATCAAACTTGATTTGGCATGTAAAGAAAAACCATATTTCAAAAATTGATAAGTAAATGAGACAGTAAACTGGGGGTGGGGCAGACTAGACACATTGGATTGTCATGCCAGGGCGGGGCCAGACAGGAGCCGGCATACAGTTAGACCATTAATCAAATAGAAGTAAATTTTAGTGATATCGATTTTCTTCATCCTGAAAGATAATTGTCTCTACTTTTTTCAATTTTATTAGAAAATGTCCAGAGAAATCAGATAGGGATGAAAGGGTGCTCATAATAGATTATGTTGAATCATATCTACTGCAGATCACAGATACAATAGGTTTAGGTTAATAATTCAAGCAGTGTCAAGAAAATAAGAGACCATTCGCTATTGGAGATTAATTAAACATGCATCAGATGATCTGACAAAGTAACAAACCTGAGAAGCTGCACTGAGATCTGAACTCTTCTCAACCAAGCTATCAAGCTTCTCACCTCGTTCTAGCACACTGTCAATAGTTTTGTGCTGAGACAAAACCCAAATACAGTTTATATCATTATAACAAGGACAAGAGAAAGAAATCAGGTAACAATATTACAAAAAGAGTAGTGTATTAACTTGGATGCACAATTAATCAACAATGTCTTTTAGCCACATGCTAGAATAGCCCATGAAATGGACATGGACAATAATAGGTTTTCAGTAACTACATACAATCTTCTAATCTTCAATATAACACACAAAATGGGGAATGTGAAAACAAAATCTCAAACAATGTGGAGCGTAATCGACAAAATAAATGAGAAAAAATACACCTACATAGTTAGAATTGTGAAAATTTAACAAAGTTCTAAAAGATTACTTACAAGAATAATTTTAGTTTCATCCAACTCCCGCTGGATTCGTAACAACTTGTCAGCCTCAGCAGGATCCTGAACATTTACAAGGTAGGATGTTAACAACCTAGAATATATAAAGAGGGAAAGAAAGAATTTTCACTTAGACAAATTGCTATAGTTGATTCCATAAAAGACTAGCATACCTGAAACTTGGCAAGTGCCTCACTTAGATAAGGCCATGTTTGACTGTTATCAGCTTGAGCAGTTTTCCATGAATCGCCAAAGTTCTTTAGATATTCATCAAAGACCTGCCACACAATAAAATATCAGTCCAACTTCATAATAAGCAAAAGGTCTTTTCCCTTGAAAATTCAAAGCATTAGCATGAGCCAAGAAGAGCCTGCGTACCTGGTTGAGCAGTGAAAATGCACTTCGGACAGGATAGTGGTCATCCATAAAGCCCAATACACACAAGCCATTCCGATTATAGGAATGAACCTTGTATTCTGGTTTACATAACAACAAAGAAGAAGTTAAATATCTTTGGCTATTCATAGACTACCTTGCAGAAAAATTGAATAAACAAGCATCCAGTATCCACATAAATAAATTACCAAAAATCTGCAACTACAGAGATAGGCAAAAACATAAATCAGCCAAAGCACAATCCCTAATATCTTATGAAATCCAGCTCCAGAGACTTTATCTAGTTCTCCCCAAGGTCAGCAACAGAACCTAAATTTGAAGTCCCAATTTGAAGGGCAATCCATTAGCCAGAAATCTATTGTCCATTATGGAGTTCATGTCAGCAACTCAGAACTCATATAAAGCTAAATAACTCTTAACACAACACAAACCAAAAGGTCTGTCTTTCTAACATTTCAAGTATGCAATAGATCAGTGAGTTGTGAAGAAAATCATCTCAGCTAAAATTAAAGAATTATCACATCCAGAACAACTCGTAAGAGATAATGAGGGGAACAAAATCTGCACTTCGGAAAACAAAATTCCCAATTATAACCAACAAAACCAACGGAGTAATATACACCCAAACCCTAAAAGATATAAATCCAAACACAGAGTGAAACCCCTGAAATCACCAAAATCCGATCAAATCCCCAGCCTAACCAAACGAAAACCTAATCAAACAATATATTGATGAGTTGAGAGCGACCTTCATGCTGCACCGATTGCCGTTGGCCGGGAGGCGTCCGTTTAGCTACGGTCCGACCCACAAAAATAATGAATTCCTTAACGCTGGGCCGTTGGAAAAATCCGAAACTGCTTAGATCCGTGGCGTTTACCAATATAACCGGATCCGCACCTTCCGGAGTGCATTTCAGTACCATCAGCGCCGTGATCTTCACCATTCTTCTCTCTTTCTCTCTCTCTCTCTCTCTCTCTCTCGGCGACAAACAGGAAAGAGTTTACAAAAATTTACCTCTACGTTACTCGTTAAGGAAGGGGACGAATCCAAAAATGGCCTCTTAAAATTCTTTATTCGTTTTTTGCTTTGAAATGGGAAAGTGTTGATGGATCTGATGCTCTTTGGTTGGCTTTTCTGTCACTGACCAATTTCACAAGATTTTAACAATAAAATATTTATTTGAATTCACTTAATAAACGCACATATATAGAGAGAGTTAAATACTACTAGTACAAGTATTATAGATGCTTTGATTTTGAATGACTTGATTTGTAGCATTGAAATTTAAGAACATGTTGAACTATAGTCGAAAAGGAAAAATAACATTATCGTTTAATTGATAATGGAATTTCTGTTTGACCAAAATATATTGAGATATGAAAAAGAAGCTTCTTTAAATGTTGTGAAAGGAGAAACTTATACTAGAAGAAAAAATAAATAAAATGTAAAGTAATGTTGGTGATATTTATAAATATTGCAAATCAACATATCTCTTGATTGAAATATATTTTTAATAAAATAATACTATAGTTTTCAAGAGTTAAGAGAACTTGGTCATAAGTTTTGTGGAACATAGGGACTAGTCTACCTATTGATTAATTTTCAACAACTTTTACCATTTCTCTCATTATATTTTTTCGTGGTGCAAGTTTTCGTTCAAACATTATAAGACTATTGACGAATCATAAAAAAGAAACATACACGAATTTAAATTTTAAAATGATACTATTTCATTAAAGTATTGTACTATTACCGTGATTTGATTTATTCGGAATTAACTAATAATTTGTGATGTTTACATGATAATTGACCAACATGTGAAAAAAAGTTGGAGCGACCCGAGGTACAGCCGTGTGGAACATAATAAATGTGTTGATATTGATTATTTTTTGGGTGGAAAACAGGTAAACAGATTTTATTACCTCATGTTTTATTCCTTTGAATATTTATGCGGGCTAGACTAGGAGTGGGACCAGCGGGCTGGTTCTCATTGGAAAAGTCAAATACACTATAACTAAATTAATTCATCATCACTTTGGCGATCATATTTTGCATTTGATATCACTTGAATAACCAGTTCAAATGCACAAATGTATGTGTTTTTATAGGTCACAAAATGTTTTTAGTTCTAATTATTGTCAAAAATACAACGTACATCCGAAGTCATAGTAGTACAGGGGAACCAAATGAGGATAAATTTGATAGTGTAATGTCATTTTGGATAAAATTTTGAAATATGAACTTGTAACTCATGGAGATAGAGATGGAAACAAAGATTATGGAGTAATAATTAAAGATATATGTTAGTATTTGATTTGATTATTTATTTCCTTTCCAAGTAATTAGTAGTATTATAAATATGAGTTATTTTTATGTATTTTGGGAGTTGAATTGATTAATGAAA
>JAYJMF010000002.1:2886264-2904368 GCA_036873715.1 Salvia sclarea | reverse complement strand
TTTGGTCAGGTTTCTGCCCACGAGATTTAACAGAAGGTTGAAAGAAGCCAAGAGTGAAATAGACTCAATATTGCTCGATCTAATCAAGAAAAGACTAAAAACAATGGAAGAAGAAGAAGAAACAGAGGAGAAAAAGAATGACTTGTTAGGAATACTACTGGAATCCAATTTCAAACAGAATGAGTTTGGAATGAGCATCAAGGAAGTGATTGAAGAATGCAAGTTGTTCTACTTCGCGGGCCCGGAGACAATGGCCGCCTTGCTGGTTTGGACAATGATCCTGCTGAGCAAGCACGTCGAGTGGCAGGGTCGAGCCAGAGACGAAGTTGGGCAAGTTTTTGGGAGGGAAAAACCTAACTATCAAGGGCTAAACCACCTCAAAATTGTGAACATGATCCTCCACGAGGCGCTGAGATTGTATCCGCCCGCGCCCATGCTAGGTCGAGCTCATCAAAAGGAGTGTAGGTTGGGAGAGGTGAGGCTACCGGCCGGGGTGACGCTTATGATGCCCATGGTTTTATTGCATCACTACAGCAAGGTATGGGGCGATGACGCGGAGGAATTCAAGCCGGAGAGGTTCAATGAGGGGGTGGCGAAGGCGGGGCAGGGGAACGGGCAGAACGGCTACTTCCCCTTCGGTTGGGGGCCGAGGATTTGTATTGGCCAGAATTTGGGTTTGTTGGATGCTAAAATAGCGATGGCGATGACTCTGCAGCGTTATTCGTGGGAGGTGTCGCCCTCATATGCGCATGCTCCTCATATAGCCGTCACTCTCCAGCCTCAATATGGAGCTCACTTGATTCTTACTAAACTATAGAGCTATGATGCACGGATTCTAAAAATAAAAAACATATATATTGTACGTATCGGATGTTTGTGGGTGCCATTCTCGTGCGTCTGGCACCCGATAAGCCACGTGGCGAATTCTAATAAATAAATAAATAAATAAATAAAACTGGATTCACGAAGCTAGTGCGATAATATCATAAATCGGGTAAACTTTTGTGATTATCTTTAATAATTTTATACTATTTTTTTTTGCTATTTTGTAATTTAACAAAATTTAAAATTACGTACCAAATAATTATTAGATTTATTCATATTTTATTTGAGGAGTATGCACATATACGAGGTATCCTATTACCGGCGGTGCGATAATATCATGAATCTGTATCCATGCACCCGCATCCTAACAGCTCACACTTATGCAAAATAGTTATAGAGTTGATGATGATTAGAGTTGATGATGATTTAAGGTGAGGTAATTAGATGACTTTCTAATCTATCATTCTAATTATATAATTCGTTACACGTCCAAAGCACCTTATTCATCCACAATTTTATGTGTCATTACTAGGTACTCTTATATCTTTTCTAAAATCATCCACTAAATTGATTAATTAATCGTATATATATTGAAAATGGAACTGGATAACAAGGGTATTTATAGTTCATAACACACTATACTTTGGTGGAGATGTTTATATAGGAACTAAATTTTGTAAAAAAAAACCGATTATTCGATTTTATACCGATACCAAACCCAAAATTCGATTTTTATATTATATAGTTCCATTTCGATTTCTCACAATATAAATTTCAATTAATTAATTTGGTTTGTGCAATTCAGATAACAGTCAACAACAACAAAATTTGCTTCCTACCTTATGTTATGGACCAAAAAAGCTAATATCATAAATGTCTAAACCACCTACATATATTTGCTGAAAAAGTCACCTATATATAGTTTAAAAAGTCACCTATATATAGTTTAAGAGAGTGTGATAGAGCATTTTAAAAAATATGAAGGGAATATTAGGAGAGTGTTTGACTGGGATTATAAATTGTTTGAAATCATATAAGCTGTTGCGAAATGTTTGACAAAATAACTCATTGACAACTTAT
Source organism: Salvia sclarea (assembly GCA_036873715.1). Lineage (NCBI taxonomy): Eukaryota > Viridiplantae > Streptophyta > Magnoliopsida > Lamiales > Lamiaceae > Salvia > Salvia sclarea. The sequence goes on along the minus strand of JAYJMF010000002.1, from coordinate 2,902,463 downwards.
AAGTTGTGAAGATAAGCTCCAAGAGCTTATAAAGAAGTTGCTCGATCCCAACTTATTTTTTATAAGCTTATAAGCAACAATCTATCTAATAAAATAACTTTAAAATAATTTAATATTTTAATCATATTCCTTTTCGATTTCATTTTTCTCTCTCTAAAATCATAATTCTCTTTCTAACTTATAATCATTATTATCCAAAAACTTTGGCAAACATATATATAAGCTCTTGAAAAATAGTATCCTATAAACTCTTTCAAAGCTTATAAGTTGTTGGAGCCTATGCTCTTCAAGATAAGCTCATGGGGCCCAAATAACACTATTTGGCCCACTTTGTTTAGGCCCATGTTTGTTGTTATATTGGCTGGGTGGCAGCCAAGAGAGAGACGAGAGACGAGAAAAAATGCAGCACTTCTTTACACAAAGAATGCAACGATTCTTTTTCGACGGAGAATCGACGGATGGGAAACACGAGTGACTGTTACTTGTGAGGTCATTTCGAGAGCAACATGGAGGACTGATGGAGATAGAGATGAAAATAAAGATTTTTCATAATTAGAGATATATGTTAGTATTTGATTTGATCTGATTATTTACTTCCTTTCTAAGTAATTAGTAGTATTATAAATATGAGTTATTTTTATGTATTTTGGGAGTTGAATTGATTAATGAAAAGCTAGGGTTTATTTCTCATTCATCATGTTCGTGTTCTTCCTGGTATTCTATAGAGAATCAACGAATTTTCACTTTATCTGCATTTGCTTTCGATATTCTTTGAATCAATGAAGGTATTCGTTTATTATATCTTCAAGGTATTCGTTTATTATATCTTCACGCTTCTCGCTGCATCAGTTGGTATTAGTGTCTTGCTACGATCCTCCTAGAGATAGAGAATCTTTTTGCACCGTGGGACGATGATACAACGTTGTTTGATGAAGTTGAAGACTATATGGGTCCTCTGATTTATGACGATGACTCATCTCCTATATTGCAGGACACTATAGTCGGGGGCTATACAGGTCCTCCAATTTATGATGATTATCCGTCTACGAATTTTTCATCTTCTATACTACAGGTAAAACAATTATCTGGTGATAATTGTGATGATTGTCCATCTCCTTTGTTGCCGGAGAACAGTTTGTCGCCTATGTTGCTGGAGAAAATTTCATCTGTTGATGTTTCTGATGATTATACATCTCCTATATTGCTGGATATATTTGATGTTTGTGATGTGGTGATATTGGTCTTCAAGTTCACTCGAGCTGATTTCATTTGGGAGAAAAATTAATGTCAAGTATAAAGCAACTGTTGATGTTCATTGCCGTGAGATGTATTTTGATTTTCTGATGATTCTTTCGGAGATGAAGTTGCTTCCGATTCGAGGACGAATCGTTTTGAAGCAGAGGAGAAGAGATAGAGATGGAAACAAAGATTATAGAGTAATAATTAGAGATATATGTTAGTATTTGATTTGATTATTTACTTCATTTCCAAGTAATTAGTAGTATTATAAATAGGAGTTATTTTTATGTATTTTGGGAGTTGAATTGATTAATGAAAAGTTAGGATTTATTTCTCATTCATCGTGTTCTTCCGGGGTATTCTATAGAGAATCAACGGATTTTCACTTTATCTGCGTTTGCTTTCGGTATTATTTAAATCAACGAAAGTATTCGTCTATTATCTTCATGCTTCTCGCTGCATCAGTAACTTATTCAAAGACAAATGAAGTAACATGGAGGACTAAAAATAGTTATTAGTGTAATTCTTAAAACAAAAATACTTATTAGTTAATTCATCCTTCTCCAAATAAATGTTGACAACCGTCAAAACTCGCATATGAAGAAAGTTGAAAGTCTTAATCTTATTTCCTCCAATTATTTAACTTGAAAGTATATATAAAAAAAGGTGAAAAAATGATTTTGAGGAACAATGGAACATTGTTAAATAGGAAAATTGACACCATTTGTGTGTGTGTTGGCCTAGTGGTAGGAGGTTAATGCCCGAGACTAAAGGTCTCGGGTTCGAGTCCTCCGTGACGCGGCCTTTAAAATTTCTGCATTTATTTATATAGAAAAAAAAAAAATTGACACCATTTCATCATGAAAATTGGAAATGGTGCACTTAGTTATGGACAAAGATAGATGTACTTCATAAATTTTCATTTCCACAAAAAATGTAATACTTCCAATTATAATATCACTCTAATTTATCCTTTTATATTTTACTTTTAGAGTTCCTATTTGTGTATCACCCTACAACCAATTGCTAGTGAAGTGATACTCTTCAAAATATCCGCGGATCAAACATATGATATTTTTTGTGGATTGAGGGAGATTTTTATAAAAATTGAAAACAAAAAATACATATATGGAATAATGAGTGAGTGGTCGAATTTTTGGATGGAAAAAGTAGCATATGAATTATTAAAGCATTAAATTAGATAAATTAAAAAATGAACATAACTAGTCATGGGAAGGGGATGAAATAATGAAAATGGCTAAAATAGAAGTGGAGTGTAAGGATTATTACCGAAAGGAAAGCATGTGAAGAGTAAAATAATTGGATGGTGATGGTGTCGTGCGTGCGGTAGTATTAAGGAGAAAAGCAGAAAGCTACATTGAAAAGCGGACAGTCGCTGACATTCGGACAGACATTGGCTGGATTCATTTCTCTCTCCCTTTACTTTACTGCATAAATTAGAAGGAAAAAAAAAACAATTAGATTGATTTCCGCATCAGTCGGTAGCAACACCAACACCTGCATCTGCATTTGCATTATTAATGAGCCACAGCCACTGCTGCTGCTGGATGTCTTTCTTCTTCCAAATTCAAACCCACTGTGTGACTGTGTGTGTTTGAGAGAGAGAGAGAGAGAGAGATGAGTGGGAGATCGGTGAGGTGTTGTACGCTGCTGATTCTTGCTGTGATTTCAGCTCTCTGCGTTTGTGGGCCGCCTCTCTATTCTAAACTCAACAAGGGTTTCAACTCTGCTGCTTGTGCTCCCTGCATTTGCCATTGTTCTCCACCTCAATCGCTCTCACAGATTGCTCCTGGTTCTCTTCTTTTACCTCTTCAACTCTTCCTCATATTAAGTTTTCTCACTCTTGATGATAAAATTCAAGTCTCGATAGCTTTTCTGCTCTGTGTATTTCACCATTATTTGCTTCTTTCAATTGTTGCCTTTTTTCTCATCTCGAGCTCCGATTGAGTAAAGCTTAACTTTTGATTGCCCTATATAACAAAATTGGTCATTTTGGGGAACTAACTGTAAGCATATGCAATGGGGATTTTAGGAGAGCTGTAACTAGAGATGATCTTATATGTATATTGTATTTTGTCTCTAATTTTCCTATGTTAGACAAGATATATTACTAGTTGCAGCTGCTAAATTTTCTTTGCCTATAGCATGAGATGTGCTAGTTGTCATTGCATTTTACTCCATGATCCGTGTGACTGCTCTGTGAAGTTGAGATGCGCGTAGAGGTTATGCAATTTGACTTATTATGAACCTCTTCTTTACTAGATATAAATTGAGGAGAAGGATATTCTTGGTTGGTTTTCGCCTCTAGTGAACAACGTTGCCTCGTGCTCTGTTATCTTGTAACAATGACACATTCACAATTTATAGGTTTCTAATGATATAACGCTTAGTGCCACTCTTCTCATAAAGGTCTTCAGCAGGTTGTCACTCAGAATCTCAAATTTTTAACTTGTGTTTTCTCTTATCTTTGCAGGCTTGACTCATCTCATTGTTACAGGTAAGAATATTGTGTGTAGTGTGTACAACTGAACTTTCACTAAAAGCATGCTATCACAACCATGGTCAAGATAGCATGGTTTGTTGAGCTTCATTTATTATTTATAGAATTTAGCATGAAGAAATCATGGTCAAAATTCTGCCATGGCAGATTGTGGAAGAGATGATCCTGATCTCAAGGAAGAGATGGAGAAGCAATACGTGGACTTATTATCGGAAGAGCTAAGATTGCACGACTCTGTGGGTAAGGAACACTCCCGACACATGAACATCACTTTGAGGGAGGCAAGAAGGTCGGCTTCTGAGTATCGGAAGGAAGCTGAGAAATGCAATGTTGCCACAGAAACCTGTGAGGGTGCCCGCGAACGAGCTGCCTTGCTTCTCATAAGGGAGAAGAAATTAACAGCGTTGTGGGAACGAAGAGCTAAACTTCTTGGTTGGGAATAACTGTAACCATAAATTTGTAGCAATGATGCTATGTATTGAGAAATTTAGTGTACAATTTTTTATTTTGCAGAAATATTAGTCTAATAGATATAACTTATATCTTACACAAGCTCACTTTTCTCTAGGAAATTCTGAACATAAAAAAACAAAATTCTTGATGCGTTCGGGCAATGCTGAGACTTTTATTCATAATTCTAAACTAGAGAAAATCAAAGTTTCTCAATGCTCAATGTAACTGGGGATTTTTACACGAGGAAAACTAAAAGACTTGCTAAACGGGATCATAGAAATGATCAATTAGATGCAGTTTAGAAATATAGATACAGTCTTGAAGAGAGCTCCCAAATTTGTGCACGCACTTCATGGAGAGTCGCACACTGCATCTCCATTACATACCTGCTCCAAATGAGTAATCATCAAACTCGAATTCACCATTTGCCATGGTTTCACCTTGTTCCTACAAATCAAGGAAACATGGTATATGAATAACTTATAAAGGTAGTATATACATATACTCCTGCTCCATTAAGAGTTCTGTTAGTACCTAGAGCTCACCAAAAGAAGCAAAAGAAACAGTAAAAGGCAAAGAAAAGGCAACAAAATTATGGCCATAAGTTCATTAGAGGCATTAAAGTTTTTGATGATAGTGATGTAAAAGCTATCATAACCTATGATAGTGCAGATCCCACCAAAAGATTAAGAAAATCTTTCAAAGATAGAGTTGAATGATTGTGTACCCGCTTGATCATAGCGTTCACCAGCTCGTCCAGCGAATCATAACCTTGATGAGAAAATCCCGACTGTAACTTTGGCTGCTCAAAGTGGAAGTCCTCATTAGACCTTGATCTGGATTCGGTTACCAGCTTCCCATCTCCATTCTGCTGCATGAGAGCTGCAGCACTTCCACCAGATCTCCCACCTGTATATATATCCATCTTCGGGTTCAAGATTCTGCTACCTCGGTCCATACTCATAACGGAATTGGCAGGAACTTGATTCATATTCTGTAGATCGCCCATCGAGCTTACGCTGCACTGCATTTCTCTCGAATCTTCAAATGGCGGTAAGGTAGTGCCAGAAGAGAGACCAATAGGGTGGTTCTGTAAATAAGTCCCATTTGAAGAATTATTACCTCTCAAACCATTGAGAGGCGACTGAATTTGGAAAGGCTCAGTAGAAAGCAGGGAATTCTGGTGCAATTTAGACTGCTCAACACTATTCTGCCAGCTCTCATTGCATTTTCCAGGATCCAGCAAATTGGTGGGACTACAAACACCATTATTGAACGACTCCGAGGTAAATGAAGCCGACTGATTCCCAAACCCTCCAACACTCAGAGGTCGTTGTGCAGTTCCGTGCAACATCAGTGGATTACTCAACAAGTTGTTTGAGCTGCCTAGTGCTGCTCCAGTGTCTGCAAACGTACTGCCAGTTCTAAAAATTCTCGAGTTGTTGATACTATTGAAATTTGCAGTGCCCTTATTCTGTTGCAAGTGATCCAATTCCAGAGATGGCTGAATTCCTTGAAATAGACTCGGACTTTGAGTAGAAGTCGGAAGGACAAGATTCATTTTCCCAAGTGAATTGATGGAGTTGCTCAAGTTTTGAGCTTGACTCGGCTGGACTAGCGTAGATGGAGTGAGACTACGAATATTCACATTACCGGGGGTGTTTAGTCGACCGAGCATGCCACCCGAGTAAGGTGATAATGCTACATTAGGGAGTCTTGCTCCAGTAAAAGTTCGATAATCTCCAAATCCGTCCAATGAGCCCATATGCATGAAACCAGAATCCTTAACCCCAAGTGCAGCTGCCATGTTAGCTTGCTGCGTTGCAACCGTACTAATTCTTTTCAGGTATAGCCTATACTTCTGCACAATAACCAAAAAAAAAAAAAGAATTACTTCTAAAAGAGAAGATAATTTGGCTTTCATCCATTCATTCCTTATAATTTTTCAAAACTTTAAAATACTAAAAGATGTGAAAGAAAAAAGAGTATTTTCATTCGGAGCAAATGAGTGGTCTCAAATAGGAGGCTATATTAGGTCTGTTTACGACATGCTTTAATTTATATCTTTGAAATCTTCATCACAGAGTTGATGAGACAATTTTAAAGAATAAATTAAATTTTCACTTAGGCAAAGGGAATAATAGGTCAAGAAGGATAAGTGCCTGGAGATGGCTCGCAACATTTTCCCGGGTAAGGCCTTCGACGTTCATCATGTCTAAAATTCTTTTGGGAAAAGCCTCTGCAGTAAAAAGAATTTAGACATTAGGAATTTGCAATATCAAAATGAAAAAATTGTGGGTGTCCAAAAGTAGTGATTTAGAATATCTCACTTTCGATTCCCAACTGATTAACGGCTGTGACAAACTTCCTGTGAAGCTCTATAGTCCAGACCACCCGGGGTTTCTTCTGTGTCCCGTTCTCTTCATATTCATTTCCATTATCTTCAATCTCATCTTCATCGTCCTTTCTCTTTCTATTGAATTTACCATTGTGATCAGTGTTTCCCGCCAACGGAGACATGTGACCTTCTCCACTTGCCTGAGGAGCTTTGCCTTGATCACTCGATCTATTCTTGTCCTTGGGGTCGAACTTTTTCCTCCTTATAACATGCTGCCAAATGTTCCTCAGCTCTTCAATTCGAATAGGCTTCACCAAATAGTCGCAAGCACCGTGCGTAACCCCTTTCATTACGAGCTTCGGATCACTATTCGCTGACAGCACTGCAACAACATAGCATCAAAACAGATTAGAACTGCAGCGTACATGGAATCTTGAAAGAGCTAAGAGACACAACTCGAAATTCGTTCAAGATTAGCTTGACGAATAGCTTACTGATAACGGGTAGATCCAATTCAAGACCAACGAGTTCAAGAAGCTTAAAGCCATCCATGTCGGGCATGTGCACATCACTAATCACCAGGTCGAATCTGTCCTTGTTTTCCCTTATCATCTTCAACGCAATCCTTGCCTGGTTTGTTGTAGTGACTGTGGGAAACAGGAAATGTCTTTCATGTAAAGAGTGGATTCAGCAGTTCGAAAAATTTATAAAAGCAGACATGCAAACAAAATCCTAGATTGAAATAGATTGAAACGGATTAATTTTCAGAAAAGGTAAACGGAACTGTACATGAAAATCTGCTAGAATACAAGCACATTACTGAAGAACAGACTACTTTCAAGGGAAGTTGCAATTCCAATCTGAGGGCTATTATCGATAATCAGACTCTGTAAATTTTCATGTTTTGAAAAAATTAAGGAAAATGATGGCTGGTTCATGAAAGCAGAAATCACCTTAACAGAAAATACAAAAGCACAATAGATGGATGACCAATTTCATTTTATGTCATTCATATATCATTGGATATCCAATTGGAGCAATTGGGTCATAGAATTCAAAATCTATTATGTGAAGAAACTCAGAACATTCTTATGAAGTCAAACAGACTTGATATAGCAAAAATCAGAAAACCAGACAAAAAAAAGGCCAAGTAAAATCATAAGAAGTTCCCAATAAATGTAGTGTAGGCAATTTAAACCAAATACAAACAAGCAATCAAGAAACAAGTGAATTAAACTAAAAATTCAAACTTTTTAAGAATAACAAACCATTGTACTGGCATTTTCTGAGCAAAGTCTCCAATAACTTCAAGCACGTGGGGTCATCATCAACGGCAAGAACACGCATCCCCGCCGGGAAGTTTTCTGCATCGCCCCTAATTTCTTCCACAATCATCTTTTCCCAACTCAAAATTTCAATTGACACACAATTTCAAGAAACCCAGATGACAAAAATCAACAACCCCCAAAATCAGGGGCTAAAATTCAAATGTTTGATTAGTAAAAGTCGCTTTTCTTCAAAACTCCCGCAAAAACCCAGATGCAGAACAACTTCTTTTAGTAGAACCGAAGCATTGACTCAAGATAGGGAGAGATCAAAAAGTACACGAGTGCGTGTGTGTGTGAAGAGAGAGGGAAAAGGCTTGATTGGAGTAGATAATAGCTGTAGGAGTGGACAATGATGGTGATGGCCAGTGCAAAGTGAATGGTTTCAACCCAACAGAACACAAAATCGTATCATTTTCTCTTTCTTTTCTTCTTTTGTTTTCTTAATACTCCTCTCGGGTTTGCTGTGAGTGAAGATTTGGTTTGTCTTTTTTTATTTATTTTTTATTTTTTCTCTCTATCGCTCTGTCTCTACATAGATGTATGTAATTATGTATGTAGATTTTGTGTGCGGTGTATGTGAATAATAATGGAGCTTTGTTTATAGTCTGCTGCTTTCGACTTTTTCTGCCTCTCTCTCTCTCTCTAGCATGCAATTTTGGGTAGTGGAATTGAAGACTTTTTGGATGCAATTGGGTGTTGATCATGCCCACCAAGAGTTCAGTAGATCGTAGTTAATTTGGGGATCTTGACCGTTCGATTTGCCATCCGCCACCATCGATACTTTCGGCACGTTTTTTTGGGGCTTCTTCTCAAGTTTATGTTAAAGGAAAATTTCCTGTTTTTGGAAATTTTAAGGTTGTCTTCATTAATGATATTTTTCATTTCCCCCAAAATATGAGCTGCTTGGTAATTAGCTGAGGCTATTTTCGGGGTTTTCAAATTGGGCTTAAATTACTGTGCTACAATCTAAGTCAATCAGAATCTTAAAAAATTATTTCCAACTTGAATGCTAATGATATTCCCGTTTTCCCATTTTTGGAAATCATTTACAACTTTCAGCAAAATCACACTAGTTTGAAAAAGAAAAGCTGACACGTTAATTTTGAACTTTATTAAGAATGAAATCTATGACCAAATTCCATTATTATCTTCTCCACATTTTTTTAAAGATTTCCAATCAGAAGAGTATGAATTCAAGCCTCACGAATACTATTCATGTTTGATTTTCGAATACACAGTGGCATAAATCAATCGACATATGTAAAGAATGGAATTTTCCTTATCACAAACAATGAGATTATATTTTATTTTACGATGAGAATTCAAGTCTAATACAGAGAAACCAGAATTGTAGAAAAGTTTATTAAGCATTAGACTACAAATCATTGCTCTTACAAATACACGCCGTATAAAATTAGCGCAACTTAAAAGTATCGGTAGAATCTAATCCCCTAACAATCAAGCATTTAATTGATGTGTAGATTTTTGTAGAGTGTCGAAAAAGAAGTCATATGGAGTATTAGATGTTGTTGTGCAGCAATAGCATCCTGGATTACTACTTATGGGAACGCTGCCATTAAAGAAACTCGGACTTTGGTTGGATCGCAAGGACAGGATGCGTTGCTCGAGTTCTGAGGTAGGTTGGATCGGCCAAGAATTAATACTCACCACTTTGATGATAAATAACTGCTCAAACACCATAAACCATGTGCAAACTTCCGCATTTCTATTTGTTTTATTTTCCATACAATACACTTCTTTGTAGTTTTCAATGAGTCGTCAGATTTTTCACTTTCTAGTTCCACCTCATCTGAGTGGCCCATTAAGTGAATTTTTTTTTTTAATAAATAAATGCAGAAATTTTTAAATGATCGCGTCATGGAGGACTCGAAATCGAGACCTTTGGTCTCGGACATTAACCTCCTACCACTAGGTCAACACACACACACATTCATTAAGTGACTTTTTTTTGTCGATTATTGCTTTCGGCTAAATTGGTTTTTTCTTGTACGGCATGAACTCTGATTTGTGAATAACGCATTTATTTACATACCCAAAAAATAGAATATCACATAATGAAATCATTTAAGTAACATATCAATAACATTAATTCCTCAGTACTATTTGAAAGCTTCGGATTGGAAAAAGGATATACTTGATATATCAAGGCAAAATCAGAGGAAAATGGGAGAAAAAAGATATACTTTGATAGATATGTATATAAACTTTACAATATACTTAACGTATATTGCAAACTATTAAAATAAATTCAGGAAAATGTTTTGCTAGTGGCTGAGATAAACACCCGGGAAGAAACCAACAAGAATCTCCACCTGCAGCAACATGCAATAGTCTAAAAAATAAAATAAAAGGCTAGCAAAACAAGAACAATATGTAGAATAAGCAATAAGGAAAAACATGAAAAAATGGCTTCAGCAGATGTATATACACAAGAATTCACATAAATGTTAGAACACCGTCACAACCACATTTTTCACGTGCAGAGAGGCACTACAAATGAATGAATAAGAGGGCACGGCCCTATCTTGTAAGCAATCTATTATACTACACTAACTCTTGCAGCTAAAACGACATTCTAGTATACACGACGCGATGACAAGTCAAGTGTTCAGCAATTCAATTTTACCTTGATGGATCGCGAAAAGCTGTTGGCTAGATTGGATCATCTTCAATCTTGATATACACCTTCATCCCCTATAATGCTCTGCAGCTCAATTGCATGTTCTTGCTCAGCAATTAATGATTCGGATCCTTTACACATTTCTGAGGTAGACTTCTACGAGTAAGAGCGCTATTTTTTTGAAAACATCAAGCATTTGTTGCTTTTGAATTCTGCTGAGGCTGGGCCGGGATCGGTTTGCACCTTGTCTCTTTTCGAGAAGGAAAGTTTTTCCATTGCATTAACGAATTTCCTCAAGTGTTTGATGTACTCGGGAAATGTTTCTATATTGCAGTGCCCTGCGCCTTTCACCCATAATGGATCGTATTTCTCCTTGGCAAGCTCCCATAGACGCTTCCCATGTGAGAAGTCAACAATCTCGTCGTTTGTACCCTAGAAGCACGTATCCATATTTAGATGCCATAAATACGAGTTATCAACAAAAAAGATAAAAAAACAGAATATGTGCGTAATGTCTAAGCAGAAACTCTAATAATAAGTGCACCGAAACGACATTATTAAGCATCGTGTCATAACCTACAGTCATAAAACTAAAGTGGGAAGATAAGCAAATTATTAAGCAAATAAGTTGTTACTAACATTCTTAATTGCTAAATCATTAAAGATAATTGCTGAAAAAGAGATAAAAGCCATTTCTTAACTGATCACACTTGATCTTAAGTATTGCAAGATAATGGAACTTCATTTCTGGATGTTAGTAGGAAAAAGTTGGTTTATCTATTCCTCTTTGGAGAGCTACAATGAGAAATTGGACACACTACTAAAATGGAGCTCGGTCAATGAAGAAACAAATCTCCATTATTTCATCTGTTAGCTCAAGATTCAGATCCCTAATTTATACTACGCCCTAGTATCTGAAAGCGTCGCATATGGAAGGATTATTTTTTCCTTTTTCTACCACATTCCTAACAGATTCCTAATGCATAGAGAATTTCAGCTGCCCTCGTTCAATTTATATAACCAAAGGAAATTTTGTAAGTAATCGAAATATTTGAGTCAGAGTTTTGTAAGCCTATAGGAGCAGCAATATATGTATGGTCCATTCCTTGGTTTGATTCATCCAAGAAGAAGAGTAGCGTAAAAATGAGAGAAAAATAACTGAGGATCACAGACTTTAGAGGAACGGCATAACTTTAGCCAACCAGGCCCCACCACCCTAGTAAAGCTGGGCAGTTGAAATTCAGTTCAACCAACAAAGGAATTGATGTGAACGCGCATGGAGAAGTATAAGGTCATTCTCAATGCTGACGGAAGGCAAGTACTTCAAATGCATTAAATGTAAAAGAAGAAACATTTATTATCAAGTACTTCCTCCGTCCCATTAAGCTTGTCCCATTTGATTTCGAGATTAAGTAAACAAATTCAACGGGTGTGAGGTGGTGCAGCCCACATGACTTTTGTGTATAAATTTGTTGCTAAAAGAGGAAATGCGACAAGATTAATGGGACAATCCAAAAAGGAAAATGGACAAGTTGATTGGGATGGAAGTATTTTCTAGAACTTTAATAGCCATTATTCCTGAGCCAGGAGGCCCAGGACAAAAGATAAATGTCATCTGCAACTTATTGAGTCCAAATCTCACTTCTAAACCCGGTTCTGTCACAATTTTGCCAGAATGATATTAAAACACACCCTGAACTAAAATGTTAGTGCATTAAGTGTCGTTGGATGTGCGCAAATATGGAATCAACACATCTTTAAATGTGTTTTTAGAGCTACAGGAGAGAAGTTGCAAATATTTCTTACATGTATTACTAGAACTGGGCAGTTGACATTCCTTATTTTGTCGATGTTCTGCACACAGATTTTGTGTTAGACGCCATCAGCAATAATAGTAGCAGAGATCTGTTGAAAGGTTGCAAAACTTACCTTGAAAATGTCGAACCAGAATGTGACCTTAACATTATAAAGAACCCGTATGCCCGAAAGAATTGCACTGTGGAGAACTACAGCTCTCAACCTAGGAAAGCGAGATGCAAGGTGTAATGTGGGACCACTCCCAACAGATTGGCCATATAAAATGACATCCTCTTGCTTGATCCCATACTCGTTCTTCAAACATTCATAGACAGCCTCAATGTCGTAGTATGTGTTCAACTCAGATGGCTGCAGTATTTATTAAATCATTTAATAAACCCAGTCATCAAACTATAAAGAGTCATCCCTTTACAAGGTAAATTTGTAGCAAGGATCACTTTAATGTTGCATAATCCTTACACAGTAAATAGGAATTAACTAAAATGTTCTTACCTTACCAGAGGATGCTCCATATCCGGAATAATCATAGCTGCAAAGAGATAAAGAAAATATAAAGTCATTAAGAATGAGGATAACGCTCTCAAGCACACATAAGCATAAACCGAACCCTGTCTAATCCAAATAACACAAAGCACTTTTAACAAAATGGAAGAAAAACAGGAAGTGCTAGCAAGCATGATGATTAATGCAGGTTAGACCTCTGTTTCTGAAGAATCTATACATCCCTCATCAGTCATCAGAGTACAGAGACAGCTGCTCTTGAGCACAGGTTTAGCAACGAAGACGAATCCCAGTAAGTATACATTCATACAGAAATTGCTCTTTAGTTCCAAACTTGAAACCACAGAGGTTGTAGAAATCCCAAAGTTCTATTGACCCTTACCTACTCGTACCATTAATAATCGAGAGAGTGAAAACTATGGCCCTTGATGCACATATTCAGAAAAATCATGCCTAGAGATGACAGATGAAACCTGTCTTGAACTAGAAACTGCAAAATAACATTCCTCAGTCCTCACCATCAATTTAACCAAAATTCAGAAACCCAATTCCAAAACATCAAAACTCCAACTACCAAATCCACACACAGTCCCACCCCCATGTCCAAATATGGCCCAATCAGCTAAACCAAATTTATCACAATAAACAACAAATACAAGTGATCTTCAATATGAACAACCACTTCTCATAACCACCTGTTTTGCCTTATTTCGCGCCACCACAAAAAAACTCAAACAGACAACCTCAAGCAACTAAAAATCACAACACACAAAATCAAGAATCAGAAAAGACACACACCTCATGATGTTGACACGTAGATGCGCTCTGAGCTCGAGGAAGAGCTCCAGCATCTGGCCCAAATCGGCGGCGTTGCCGTGAGAATAGAGCAGCGTAAACCTCCCCGCCGGGTGCCTCCAAAACGTGGCCACAATTTTATTCCCGCCCTTCGTATCCAACAAATGCACATCCACGTTCTTCTCCGGCGACAGCCCGCTCATCACCAGCTTCCCCTCCACCTCATCGCTGTATACGTCGTACGTTGGCGGCTCCGGCGGGAAAAACGCGAACTTTGCAGCCACGTTCGATGTCACATTTCCCATTTATTCTATTCAACCAAATTCCCACCAAAATTTCGCCTAAACCTGCTTAAATTTCTTTTTCTGGGATTATCAAAATTTGGGATTTTTCTCCGCCCTTTTTTTTCTGGATTGGGCGTTTTCTTCTCCTCGTATTATTAATCTCCCTTCTCCCTGTTTATCCCTCTTCAATTTTTTTCTGGATTTTTTTTGGGGTTTGTGTGTCGACGACGATAGAGAAATCGGAAGATCCGATCTAAGCGGGAGAAGGAGAAGGAGACAGGAGAATTGAAAGAAGCGAAAGAGAGAAGAGGAGAATTGGGAGTGTATATCTTGCGTTTATGTATTTGTGTGTTGCATGTTTGTTAGTTATGTTTCTTTCTTTTTTCTTTTCTTTTCTTTTCTCTTTTCTTTTTTCTTCTTCTTTTATGTATTAATAATTCACTGGAGTGTATTTCAATAGGCAAATGGATTTATTTTTTAATATATCGTCATGGTTATGGACACCCATGAAGGTTGGTGAAAGGTCGTAAGTTTCTAAATTTTCTGCCAATTTTTAGTGATCAATGGATATGGGCCTTGTTAGTTAGATTATGTTGGTCAATTTATTAAATGAATGAACGAACATGATCAAAAGATATATGCTTAGAAGTCTTAATTTCAATATTAAATATGAAACATAAATAAATCAGGTAATAATAGTTGTGAAGAGTTTGGCCGTATGAATATTCATCCTACCGATAACATGAGATTAGTTTTGCTAGGAACAAAAAAGAAAATTATTGAAAAACAAAACAAAACAAAACATGCAAATTATAAACTAAGTTTGTCACTATGTGACCACCTATGGTGATGCTTACCGCTTAGCACGTAACATTGACAATTAACCCTAATTCATTCAATACAAGAATTCTAATATCTCGAAGTTATATATGACCATGTTCAAATTACCTTTATCCAAATTCATATTTTGGTGAACTTATCAAATTACCCTAATCTCGATTTATAAATTTGGCCATGGGGTGTATATGTCTCCGTGGCACAAGAGTGTACCTCTTGATTCAATTTTTTATTAAATTCAAATTTCTTCAAATAACATACATTATCTCATAAATTTTCAATTGTACCATTGTTATGTTGTACGTACATACTTATCAATTTCTATAATCCAACAAGTTTGCAATGATCATGCCATTAGCCTATATGCTTCTAATGGGTGTATTATTAAGCACGACTATTTAAACCGTGATCTAATTAATTGACAAATACATGCAATTATTAATCTTCGAAAATCCTACCCGTGATTATGGTTGTTAACGATGAATTGAATAACAACCTTAGCTAAATCCAAATGGAGTAACTTAATTAATTATGACATAAATGAATTATGATTGTGAAGAAAGTAGATAGATTCTTTATAATTATGGCTGTAGTTCTTAGGCAGAATGAATTTCTGCGTAGTTATGATTAGCTAGAAGAGTTTAGAGGCAATGATTACATAATACAAGATTAGTTATCCGTTGGAGCTTGGAGGGATGTCTTCTTTATCTATTAATCTGTAGTTGGTTTTTTGTCATGCGATTTATTATTAGTTTGCTATTGTACGAAATATATATTATTCCCAACTGTAACCATAATAATAATTCCATAGATGTATATTTTTGTCAAAAACTGAAATGGATTGAGGCGCGCGGTGGTCCCATATAATAAAAGGGTAGTTAAAGGTAGGTGTTGTTTGTTGATGGACGGCTAAGATGTGGTCAAAGGCTGCTATAAATCTAGAAGAGAATTACAGATCGGATATGTCAGATTGACCTTGTCAGAAATAAGACATTCCACAACCCCCAACTATTCCAGCCATTTATAAATCATTTAACTTATACTATATATTAAACATTGCTCTCTCCATTCCAACAAGCTTGATACATACTCCCTTCGTCCCGGTCTAGTTGTTACGTTTCTTTTCGACGCGGAGTTTTAGGAGAGTTGAAAAGTAATATAAAGTGATGATAGGAATATATATTATTTAAAGTTGTGTGGGTGATAAAGGTGTCTTAAAAAGGAAACGTAACAATTTCGTTGTGACAACCCAAAAAGGAAAACGTAACAACTAAACTGGGACGGAGGGAGTAGTATTTAGTATACGATAATCATTTCTAGATTATACTCCCTCCGTCCACAAAAAGTGTTCCACTTTGTGGACGGCGCGGGTTTTAATGGAAAGTGAAGTAATTGTGTGAGTGGAGAAATGGTCCCACCATGTGTATTTAATAAAGAGTGAAGG
>JAYJMF010000002.1:2852795-2865088 GCA_036873715.1 Salvia sclarea | reverse complement strand
ATTCGATAAATTGTATTGTTATTTTCCAACTATTCAATACAATTTATATATTTTAATTAATTAATTGCATAATTTTAGTTTATTTTAAGTTAATATATATATATATATATATGTCAAGCCCTCCAACATGGAGAGCACGAGCTCTGCAACATTTTAATAAAATACTAATATTTTTTGGCCAAATCCCTCCATTTTGTAGGGCTTTGCTGCTGACACCCTAATAGTTTATAAGTCAGGTCGACAAAGCACAACTCGTCGATATTTGTTTTAGATTTGGATATATATACATATAGGTATAAGGAATAAAAATGCAAGAAGTTAACCACATTGTTTAAATTTTTCACAAGGAGGTAGGAAGTCGAGAGTAAATTAACTAGAAGTGAAGAGAGCAGGATTAGTTGTGGCATTGCTGACTTGCACTTCCAGCAATTCCAGGCGCCGCTCCAATGTATCCAACTTCTCATTCAGTTTTGACAATTTGTTTTTTGTAGTAGATTCTGAATTTTACACAAGAAAATAAAAATGAATCAACTTCAAAAACAAAATGGATTCCTATGAGAAAAATGTAAAATTGAAAGGAATTCAAGGAGGGAAGGCAGGCATACCAAATTGCACCAGGAAGTCAAAGAGGCGTCGAACATTAAGGGAGACATGAGAAATGAATTCTCGATTCTCCCAGTCAGCTTGGACTGCAATTCCCACATTGACAGCATTCGTTATCCCCCCAGCTCGAGCCATCTTCTAGACTCGAGAGTAATACTTTGATCCCTACTGTTTGGATCTGCCAAAACAATTGTAAATGGATTGAGAAGCTGCATTGTATTAAGAAAATCTGCAACAATGAGAATTATCCTTAGAAGTAACAGACTAGGAAGAAAGGTCTCGGGTTCGAGTCCTCCGTGACGTGGCCTTTAAATTTCTGCATTAAATTATCAAAAAAAAAAAAGAAATGGAACTGCACTCTGTTAATTGCTTCTTTCATTTTTGGTAAAAATTTAGGAGAAGACATGTTTAGATTTTCTATGTTGCATGAAAACAACACACTGCAACTTTTCCTTCACACATCCGACATATTTCCCATTCAAATCAAAACCAAAAATACTCAAGAAAGCTTTTCCGGAAAAGAAAGAAAGCATCACAGTCCCCTTCCCTTCTCATCCTCTTCAGCAAATCCAAAGTTATGTATACAAACATCAACGAAAGACTTATTTGTGTAATACAATACGATCAAACACATACCTAATAATCTACATGTAACACGCAGATCTGAGAGCAGGCAGTATTAAGTAGAAGTAAGTTTAACAGCGTCAAATCATCCAATCTTAATTCACCTCATAAAATGCAAAAAATATCTCCCCAAAACCATGAATTTTAAGAAATTTAATCAACAATAAGAGAAGTATAGCATCAATCCACCGATAAAAATAAATTGTTCTTATTTGTCAACAAAATTATCGGGTCTAAATTTTTGAAATAGGAACTTTTTGACAACGAAATTCAGTATCTTAAACACTAACAATAATAAAGGAATAAACATACACAATAAATTCCATTATACAATCAAATTTAGAACAAGGTATTCATTCGAAAAACTGTGAAAAAAAAATGGTTAAATTGATTAAATTACCCATACAGCAACAAAACCAAGATCATTCCATGGAGATTGTAGATCTAAAACCTTATTTTAAGTACTGTCTTTTCATCTTTCATTCGTTAAATCTACTCAAAACTTAAGAGACGACTGGAATTGTATGAGATCCTCTGCTACAATAATATCTAAATTAACAATGCATCATAATTCAATTATTTCATTCCTTAATCAGATCCAGAAAAACAAAGGTTAAACCAAAAGTAAACAACAGAGGAATCAAAAGAGAGGAGATCCAAAAAATTTAAAATGATATCAAAATATTGAAGAGTGATGCCTTGCGCAACTATCATATTGTAAGATCTGAATCAGCTGAAATTCAGAAGGTTCACTCTATTAACAAAGAAAACATGGAAGTGAGAGATTGAGTTACCTAAACCCCGATTAGCAAGCTGCACTGCAAGAGCAAAATTCTGGAGATCTACGGAGCTAAAATGAGGAAATCCTTTGTGAGAAAGCTGCAGAGAGCAAGTGAAAGTTTCAGGAGAGCTACACTGCTAAAATCTGGAGATTTCCTACACGAAAAACGAGTGTGGGTAAACCAGGATTTGGGACTTTTTTCAAATCTCCGCGAAAATTGACAGAGTTCCAAATAGAAAGCAGGTAGGTTGATTGCAGATTTATTATCATAAATCAAGACCAATTGCACAATTGCAGGCGTTCTACAAGGGGGTTGGGAGAAAATTGTTGCCTTCCTATCTACTCTGGAAATCCCGCAGTCAATTGAACATAATGGAAGTCTAATTCTTAAAACAGACACAATAAAATGGGATGGGGTTCGATTGCAATTGCGAAGGAAGCACATAAGAATTACCTTGTCGATGGATCTATGTGGCCTCGTCGTTCGCCGCGGTTGCGCTTCCAGAAATTGATTTCTGAAAAGTTCAAGGTGGAATTAATGGGGTTGGGTCCAAACCTCTTGAAGCTGATGCAGTGTGTGTTAAATTTGGAAGTGAAAGAAAATAGCTGATTAGCTTACAAAACACTCCTCAATCAGATTTTACTTTTAATCTAAAGATCCCTTTTATTTTAATGAGAATAGTTATCAATTTGACTTGCTGTATGAAAATTAAATATTACTACTAGAAAACATTTTTTATGGTTCTTTTAGCAATTCCGTAATCTTCCAACCAATATAATTAGATTCTAAATTTCTAACAAAAAACTTTGATGTGTAATAATTAATTAATCCTATCTACTTTTGTTGGAGGAACATTTCTAGTTTCGTACATGTAAATATGTAATCCTCCTCTCCATCTCGCAAATATTGTGTCCCTTGTG
This sequence comes from Salvia sclarea, assembly GCA_036873715.1. Lineage (NCBI taxonomy): Eukaryota > Viridiplantae > Streptophyta > Magnoliopsida > Lamiales > Lamiaceae > Salvia > Salvia sclarea. The sequence goes on along the minus strand of JAYJMF010000002.1, from coordinate 2,862,159 downwards.
AAAGGGACTAATTGTTGCTGGCAAACTTGTATTAATATTTAAGCATCTGTAGTACTAAATTTTGGTAAGACATACATAGAAGGATAGGAACATGTATGCTTTACAAGGAAATTTAAAAGAATGTTTGATCTACATATCTTGAACAAGGGAAGGGAATAAAAGATCAACTGAAATTTGAGTTTTCAGTGTGTAAAAGAATCCCAAGATCAGAGAGGTCCTTTCGCAATGAATCCGCAGTTTTGAAGTGGATGCCGTTGAAGCCAGCATGAAGCGCAGCCTCAACGTTTCTCATCCTGCTAATAAGAAAAGAATTAGCTTGCTTGTATTCATGTCCTATTAGCCAAAACTTTACATCAATTTCCTAGTAATCAGACTCAAGCAGCTTGCAAGCATTCCCATTCATTTCCTAGTTTCACAAGAATTTCACGAACCTAACCTACTGCCAGGCCGGTTTATCAGAGGCTCGATTTTAGGATCACATGGCATCAGAGAAAACATATGCAGAAGAACCACCAAGTTAGCAATATAGGAGTTGCCTACTACCTTCCTATGTCTTCACACTGAAATATCTAAAGCCTAATGTTTTAAAAATTAAAACTAGTGAAGCCAACCTCATTTTGAGTCTACTTTGGAGATTTCATAGCTTATCTGCCTGCTTTGGACCTGATTACATTATTTAGGTTGCGTTCTCTTTGATGGAAAATTATCATGTGAAAAAGAGAGTGGGATAATATTTTCCTTCCATTGGAGTGAAAATGAGGAGGAAGAAAGAGTAAAATTCTTTTTCTTAGACAAGGGGATGGAAAAGAAGGAAAAATTTAAAGGACAAATGTTCTTTTTTCCCTCATTTTCCCATAATAATTTATCCATCAAAGAGAACGGAGCCTTATAAAAGTCTCAAATGTGACATCATAGCTAATTAAACTTTGCCATAATTCTATAACATGGCTGAAAGTAAAACCATCCCCAGAGTGTAGGAACAATATATAGTGATGCATTTTTGTATTAGCAATAATATATTTTGATAATAAATGTTTGATGTATATATATTTATATATATGTATATGTATATATGGTTAATCATGTTTGCATCTTCAATTTTCAGCCTAATCCGAAAAATGTCTCCAACTTTATTTTTTTTTTGATAAATAAATACAGAAATTTTAAAGGCCGCGTCACAGAGGACTCGAACCCTTCATTTTCTATAAAAAGATTGACCCATCTTTTAGCGTTTTTCCAAAAATATCCAGCATTTTAATAAAATGTCCACAACTTATGCTTTATTCGTTTTTTAGTTAAAGAAAACTATGTTGAAGCGTTTTTCACAATATAACCCACATCATATCAACCATGTACAAAATATTTTATTTTATACTAATATTTTTTATGTATATTGTAGATAATAAAATATTTTACAATAAAATATTGTAGATAATACAAAAATCACTTGTTCCAAACTTAGCTTCTAGTTCCTAAATTAGGATATCTCTACGAACAATTTCCTCTCAATCTGTAAAGTTAAAAAGTATATATAATTGTAACTAAAATCAATAATTCATAAGTTTAACACTGTTAATGGTTTTCATGGGATAAGCGCCACCCAACTATTACTAAATTAAGACTTGCATGTGTGCCTATCCACTTTATTCACATATAACAAAACCAATAATATATATGTGAAATCTAAAACTTAAAAACACTTGAAAGTTCAAGAATGAGGTTTATAAAGTTATGAATTTGAATATAGTTTGATAATAATTATGTATGTACAAGTTTTAATGTAATTTCAGGTAAATGAACTTTTTGTACATAACTAACCTAACTTGTATATTTGGCACTATTATGCTGGGACAAATAGGTGTCGACACTCGACATTTGCCTCTAGGTATATAGAAGGTTGATTAATTGATAATAATGATGTGACTACGATGTTTATGTATGGTTGCTTGTGTAGGTAAGCAACATTTTTGTTTCATCATTGAAGTCAAATTTTCCAACTAATTCTCATTAATGTGTTTTTGTATATGTCTTAGGGTGTTTGAAACTTATTTTATTGTTAATCGAGCAAATTAACAATTGAACCATGCTATATTTCCCTTATAATCTATTTATATAGCCAAGTAAATAAAATACACTAGTTTAATTAATCTCATAAATTGACTCAGTGATAGTTTTAGTCGTACATTAATTAATTTTATAAGATTCATACATCACTTAATACAATTTAATTAGTTCGTTAGTGACTCTTTTTATTGTCCGATTTCAAGCATGCAGTTCCACATTTTAAATTTAATAACGTGGAAATTGAAATATTTCATCATTTCATGTCACCAAAACAATATTGTTCATATATATTTCTTAATTAAAAAAAAAGAGAAGTAAAAAACTAAAAATAGTTTTGATGTGATAAAACTTTTCCTATTTTTCATGTTATCAAATTAAGAGTTAATTGCCGCTAAATACACGAACTTTGGCCGAATTCTGAAATTGCACATGACCTTATATTTCTACCTGACAATATATAAACTTTCAATTTTTCTTAATTTTCCCACGATGAACAATTCCGACGAAATCGAAGTTGAGTTGGTTGCCAGATATCTACGTGGAAACATTAGAAAGTTGGAGATAAAGATTTTGGAGAAGGTCTTTCAGAAGGAAAAAGAGTCCTTCAATCTAAGCACCAACATCGTCTCCAAGAAGGTGGACATTCAGATGAAGTCAGTGGATTCAAATGACAAGTTGACCAATGCACTATTTGACAGTGCCAATTTGAGAATAAACTCTGCCGTTTCCAAATCACAGCTAAAGCTTGACCTCGAGCCAATTACCAGTCGTCTCTCAAAGCTTGAGGCTGATGTTAAGGACATTCAAAAGCTGAAAGCTCTTATCAAGACCCTTTTGGATGATGCCAAAAAGTGGGAAATGATAATTGAGCATACAGAAGTTTTTGGTCCACCTGAGGTTGTTCCTCCACCCCTTGATATCAAAATCGCCAGAGCCAAAGCAATCAAGCCACTGATTTCGATAATCTCGTCGAACGATCCGCAGCTGCAGGAGTACGACGAGAACAAGGAGGGGTTGTTGGGGGTTGGGGGGAGAGAGAGAGAGAAGGATGAGTTGAATGAAACGTCGTTTCAATTAAGTTCGTCGGACATTTTGTCCACGTTGGATATCCGGCAGCAACTCAACTTCGATTTTGTCGGAATTATTCATCGTGGGAAAATTCAGAAAAATTGAAAGTTTATGTATTGTCAGGTAGAAATATAAGCTCATGTGTAATTCCAGAATTCGGTCAAATTTCGTGTATTTAGCGACAATTAACCCTTAAATTAATATGGGTGGTATACATGTAAAATTTGGCTGCCATCTGGACTTTCCGAATTGTTGGACTAAACTAATTTATACTTGAATATTATATTAATTAAAGTTCAAGCTAGCCTGACTTGTGTCACTAAGTCAACTTATGGAGCTAAACAGGTCCACTTTCACATTTATGGCAATGTAATTAATTAGCTACAACACGAAGATTTCAAATACAGTATAAGTAACTCATACATAAATATAATATCTTTTGAAAAATATGAAGAGTATATCGAATTACCGAAAGTCCCAAGGTAGAGATATTTATTGCCGAAGACCCTTCCAATTCTAGCTTCCCATCTTCCATTATGATGATGTCTGCTTACCAACGGCATAGATTCAATGCTCAAAACATCAACAAATCTAAATCATGTGGCGGTAGATTTCAAATTTCTATATTTCGATGTTAAAATTGAGTAACCAATTGAAAAAAGATATACAACAGTAGGCGAAACTCCATTTATAACTATAACAAGCTTTGAAAATATAATTCAGTAATTATTAATCCGAGACAGCTTTGGGTGCTAGAAATTAGATGGTGAATAAGGTACATTTATCACTGATGAAATGCAGCCTCTTTTCTTTATTTTTTGAATTCTTCATTTTTATTTTTAGTTTCCTTTCCAACAAGCCTATTATTATAGGTGCACTATGTATGATAAATGCCAATTAATGTGTGTGCAATATAAGCTAATAATTAAACTATATCAAAATGTCATTACGAGTGGAAGTCACAAATATTTGGTCACAAACTCGCCCGATTCAACAATTGGTCACACCATGGAGTGCAATTATAGGACCACTTATTTTGCCAAAAAAAAAGAAACAGCAGAAATTAATCTCTCATAGTTGGCAGCTTAAATTGAAATTTTTTGCCGAGCCACTATAAATTGTTATAATCCTACGACTTGATCGAGAATTCATTTAATCTACTTTGTGCTTAAAAACACAATTTATATTGGTTATAAATTTATAAATGCTTACCTTGCGACGCCTCGATATTTTGATACACCACGAGAAAACCCACTACTTTTCCTGCAATTTAATTTTCAGAAAAATGAATTAGATCATATATTAATAACGTTTTGTATATTATTTTGTCTGTAGATAGTAATAATATTAATTGTGAGTATGTATACATTTAGAATTTTATACTCATTGCTATTTGTGTATTGGTCCTAACAATTTAGTATAACGCTAAAATGTCTGAAAAAAACTTAATAAAGTTTGAAGAGTTTAGGAAATTAAATTATATTTTGAGTTGGAACTTCGAAAGACAGGATTAAATTATAACTACAATAAAACAGATTTTTAGAATTACTTACCATCGAACCAAATTCAAGTGCTTTTTATTCATTCTTTCTTTTCCGTTGAAACAACAAGTCAAGATCGATTGAATATCGAAGTTTTAAGATAATATAGTACATTAAAATTGGAGGAAGTAAAGGGCTCTCGTGAATAATCTCTAGCTAGCTCACTTAATAAAATCCATTTCCATTAATGTGGCATTTATTTTGAGAGATAAAATTGATATAGATAAAAATAAGCTAAACTAATTCATTGTTTGCTTTAATTAATTGATGACTAATTAATTTATTTTGAACATGTTTGACCATAATATACATCCATCATTCAATTTTATGTTTTAGTATAAATTTTGAATATAATATAGCTATTACCTTCTTAGTGAACCAATGTACTCTTCCTTTGACTGACCTTCCATTTCTTTGAGTTCTTTTTGATAGGTTGAGATCTAAGTAACATGAAGAAGTAATTTCATTTCATATATAGTTATTTGAGGAAAATTAAAAATAATCGTGATTCTCATGCGATTGATGAAAAATGTGATAATTATAGAGAATTTACTGGAAAATTAAGCACTGCATCTTGTCCCCAATACTTCAATGCAGCCAAGTCATAGGCATGTGCAGCTGCTGCTTCATCATCGTAGGCCCCTAAAACCATTTCAAATTGCCAAAATTGTTTTATTTATTCTATTTCCAGTTTAATTTTACCTGGAAAAAATGAGATATGATCCATTGAACATAGCCAAGGCTAATCAAATCCAAAATCGAAAAGAGCATTGCATTGTCATACTCATCACCAAAATGGAAAGTAGACTTGAGTTGCTTTATTCGACCACACAAAATGGGTTAACTTATCACATTTAAGAAATCAAATGCGACCTGATTAGAAATATTAGACTTATAGAAATATTGGTGGATTTGAACGTGAAACTTTTTAGCGTCATAAAAAACCACCCCACCATATATATAATATTATAATGTATACTATAAATTTATTTTTGGTGAAAGAGATGGAAGATCGTACCTAGATATACTGAATTTTAGTAGGATCCATCATTGACATTGAGCAAAAATTCAGAGGGAGAACAGCAACAAAGAGGAAATCACGTCAGTAATGAGAATACAATCAACTCTTAGGGCTTAAATTATTTTAATTCTCAATTAACTCCAGAAAGTGAATTATATTCTCCTGTAAGCTAGATTAATGAAATAAAGTAACGACAACTGACCTTGTCTTCCTTTCTTGTTTTGGGATTCATTCCAGCAATTTTTGTCCCACAAATGAGCTTCATACCGTCCCGTCCACCGGTGCCTGAGATGAAAATAATTTATATTAACCCAAACTAAAAATAAATAACAAATATGGTGACTGACAGGAATATAACACAGATTAAAGAGAAAAAAGAAAATAGTTACAATAATAAAGTAGTCATTTTCAAAATAATAAAAATTGGTCAATAAAAGAAAATAAAAAATTGGTACAATACTTTGATATTTTTTTCCCTGATGAAAACGTAGCATAAAACACGCAATTCATGAGTTATGTATTGAGTTTGAAAAAATTCGAATATTTTGTGACGTGAATTAAGGGCAAAATAGTACTTAAAGTAAAAAATGAGTATTATCTTTTCTACTTTCGTGGCTATTTTTTCAATTTTAAGAATATTATTGTAAATGAAGAAAATAAAAATGATATTGAAAGAAATAAATGAAGAAATTTGGGCAGCATGCAGAAATTAGCTATATAATATATACCTGGTGACACCCCTGTGGACGGAGCTACGTTGCTGCGGAGACTCCCTTGGGATGCTTTTTCTGGTCCTTCTACTCTTAACGATGCCGGTGATGTTATTATTATTGTTATTGTTATTGTTATTGTTGTCGTCGTCGTTGTCGCCCACAGTAATTTTCTTTGATCTCCCCATAGATTCAAAATCTCTCAATTGGTTAAACTCACTAATTAAGAGTTCCTTCAAACTCAATAATGAGAGAGAGAGAGAGAGATGGAAGAAGAAGAAGAAGAAGAAGAAGAAGAGAGAGGTTGAGGAAGAAGAGAGGTTGGAAGATTGATGAAGGGTGTGAGTGTTTGAGGAGAGCCGGCTGACAAAGAGGGTGGCCTTTTGCGGCTGTCTGGAGTGTGGAGTAATTACTTGCTCTATTAATAATTTATGTATATTGGGTTGGCATTTTCTCTACTTTTCCCAACTAATTTAATATTTGCACCTGCATTTTTTGACCCTACACTCCTATTCTTCTTTTAAATTAATTACATTTTCGGCCCCCAACCATTCAACTTAATATTCTAGTTTCTCGAGGACTATATACAGTATATATATACCTCTCTCTCTCTCGGGTAGGTTATGGTGCGAAATTTTCTTTTAGCACATCTTTTATATATGTATAACACTATCAGTATTACTATTTAGCACACATTTTAAATATATGAGTTTAACACATATTTCATTATTTCATAGCACAATTCTCTAGCACACACAATACAAACACCTAGCACAATCTTTGTGTAGCACACGCAGCACAAACACTTAGCACAACTGAGTATAAATCTCCATCATTGATCTAACCCATCAAAGACTCAGATTCATTCCTATTTCCTACGAAATTTATCTTTCCTACCTGAACCTATCCCCCTCTATATATATATATATTGTTGAGTTACAATAAGAATCATACTGTGAGAAATGAGAATCAATCTAGAGCGATCAATAAGATGAACTCAAAGGTCAAGATTATATGTTAATTTCACGTGGCTTGAGTAAATTACATAAGTATTTTTTTTCATTAATTAGGGGTAAAGCCGTCTCAAACCTAGTTCTTTTTTCTATTGGTTTGCACTTCCAAGCGAATTTGTCGCGATTTTGGGAGATACACAATGGATTAAGGGTGTCAAATATTTTCAACTATACATTTATCAATCACCATATAAATTCAATTTTTGATGTTGACTTCTAGGTTATCAGCAGCAGTAAGCTCCACTCGGAGCTCTCTGCCATTTTTTGGAGCTCTGCAAGCTTCTGTCACTTTTTTTCAACAGCAACAAGCTCCATCCTTGAAGCTCTCTAATTTAATTTTTATTTTTTTAATTGTAAAAATATTTTAAAAGTGATAATTTTATTTCATAAAGTGATAATTTTATTTCATAAAGTGATATCTTTTTAATTGTAATTCACATTACACTAGAATAAAAAAATACACTAGAATTAAAATAAAAAAATTACACTAGAATTAAAAATATATATATACTACACTAAATCCAACCATTCTTTGCCTTGATCATCGCCACATACTCCTCGTGATGTGCCTTCTCATCCGGGGTCATGGTGGAGGTGTCTCTCAACATGATGGGGTAAGCGTTGATCATGTTAAATGAGTCAACGACGGCTTGCATCGCGGCAGTGGCCTTGTCGAGTTTCATCGCGTGGAGTTCGGCTGCAGCGACATGCGCTGCGCTCGTTTCTGAGTCCATGGACGATGACGAGCCGAACTTCCTTTTCCGCTTCGCAGCGTCTCTACCCTTAGGCCTTTCGGCCCGACTAGAGAACTCAGGGGTCGACGACGGCGTGCTCCGATCACTCTCTGAGGCCGAAGTGGTGTAGGATCCATCTTCCCTCGTCTTCGTTCTCTTCACCGTTTCATCGAGTTTAAACTTGGCGGAGAAGACGGCAGTGAACTTAGGAGTATCCTTCACTACCTACCACGTCTCGAAATGCTTGAATGACGCGCATTTTATTCTTTGCCACTCATTGAGAGCTCGAGTCAATACGTCGAGCTCGCTTTCGCCGCTCCCCATCTTCATCTCGCACTCCCTGTAGAGTTGTTGGAATTCCGCCAACAGATTCTTCACTCGATCCCAATGAGTGCGGAGCATTTTCTCATTGCGTTCCGGCGTCCCATCCGGCTTGATTGCCGCATAGGCTTCCTTGATGTGTTGCCAATAGGAGGATTTCTTTTGGGCATTGTCGACGATCGGGTCTTGGCTAGTGTCGACCCAAACTCGAGCCAAAGGCTTTGGTCTCCGCCTCGGTGCAGCCCACCGACGCCGCGGCCGCCCTTCCCCTTTCTCACCATCTAGGCCGCCGGTAACATTGCCGGCGGTGTGGCATCGTCGTCGCTCAAATTCATGGGGCTCGGGTAATTTTTCCCAAATATTTCCAGAGGGAAGTATGGCCTGTAGGACGGCGAATTTTGGTTGGGATCCATTTTTTTGGAAAAAAAAGAGTACGAGAATTGGGAAAGAAAATGAAGATGAAGATGAAAATGTGGTGTGGAAAATGGATAAAATGGGGGGGGGGGGGTATATAGATTTTAAATGTGATTTTTTTAAAAATGAATTAAAAAAAATTGAAAAAACGGTCGAAAATCGGCCGAAGTAAAAAAAAATTGAATTTTGCAACGGAAAATCCGTTGACCAATCAGAGCACGACACGTGGCGCGCGTGGTCGAGGGATGGAGGAGGGGAGCAAGCCTTACCATCAATCTTCATAAAAATTTACAAATATTGCTGACACGCTGTCGTTTCGCGTTCAAAATAAATTTATAACCTTTGTGCCCACCACAGGCGTAGCCAGAGATAAGTATAAAGGGCCGATCCGCAGGGAGTTAGTGTAGTGCCCTCAATGTCACCGTGTCACTAAAAAGAGAGAGTTGTTGGTACTGACTTTGTCGTGGCCAATACGAGA
>JAYJMF010000002.1:2819296-2831764 GCA_036873715.1 Salvia sclarea | reverse complement strand
ACACGCCGATTTTAAAGTTGGTATGCAAAACGAGAATTTGGACAAAGTTCAGCAATTTACAGGCTATTTGCCCTTTTCCAATTAACTCTCTATTTTTTTCACTCTTCACAATAACTCAATACAATATTCAACCTTCCAATGTAGTTTTCATAAAATTATGTCATATTAAAATTAATGCATAAACCTCTTTATGTAAGATTGCACTGCTCAGTCCAAAATCAACTTGTTGATTGATAGTTCGTATAAAGGAAAATGGCTTCTCTATATAATAATATAATCTATACATACAAAATGTAACTATCGATAATACAATAACTACTAATAAATAGTCATGAGTAACTATGTAAATCGAACTAAATACAATGAGTTGTTTATAATTGTAAAAAATGGCTTAACATTTAATAGGTATTATAATATTATATAATATAATTTTTATAGTTTCTAAACATGCGAAGGTGAAATAAATAAAAAATTGAACTTGTCCATCCACATATAAAAACATTGATAATACCTTATTTGAACAAATTAATACATGATTAATACGATAAGCATAAAATGGCAACAGACGGTTACTTTGCTCTTTGTTATTTAAATTCAAAAGAACCAACACAAAAATCCAAGAATAATTAGATTTGTATTAAATATTTATGAAGACTATAAATTTTGAAAAACTAAAAGGATATCCGTAATTATCTCATGAAATATTTGTTCGAAACAAAAAAAGGAATTATCTAACCATACACTATATTTTATCTAAAAATTCAATAATAAATTAAAATATTAAAATATATTTATAAAACATAGTATTAGCTAAAAAGGAAAAAAAAATGAATTTACAATATAGAAAACATGATGTTGTAATTATTATATATATTTATTTGTTTCTTAAAATAGAAAGTGAATTTAGGCAGGAAAATTAGGGGTTACTATTTTGGGACATGTTTTCCCTTTTATATATGTGTAGATATATAATATCATTGGATAATTATTGATATATAAATGGAGTAACTATATACATGACACGTTACCTCAAAAATATACATGGTGATTGATGGCACATCATAATAACCAAACATATAGTATAAGTGAATATATATATATATATATATATATATATATATGAACATCTTAGATTAACATTCTTCTAAAACAACGAACATCTTAAATTAACATTAATACCAAACCGTCTTTAACACTCCATGTTTATAATTTATTAATTATTAGCCCGCCAAACATTCATATTTCTAAACAATATTGTAGCTGCACAAAATAAGAGATGGTCATGGTCTTGGTCTTGCAATTCGACAAAGAATCTTTCCTAGTAGAAGCCTCGAATTAAACCATCGCTCATGGGTTTGGTAAGAAGCTTCCAATTTCAAGGAAGTTCTAATTTCAATGCCTTATTTTTAAGATCCCACCTAGAGAACATCAACGCAAATAAAAATTATTAATATTTTTTTATTTATTTATCCGTATTTTTTTAATTTATAGTATTATATCAATATAATATCCAGAGTGTGGTGGGTGTGGATTTTTCTATCTGAGGGGTAACGTTGTAACAAATGGGAGTTTAATGCATTGATAGCTGGATTTATCAAATTGGGTTTGAATAAGTAGTAAAAAAATAGACCATGAATGTGCTATTTAATCGATGTCCCGTTGCAGTATTTTTATATCTTGAGAATGCATGTCTTAATTTATCCCACTTTGAGAAAATATGGAAGCATTTAAGTCAATGAAAACATACGAGCTTCTAGGAATAATCAATCCCTCCATTATTAAATGTTTATTACATTCAAAACAAAACATTTGCAAATGCTCACGCTCGGCCAAAACTTCCCCAACTTTCTCTCAATTAAATGTGTGTTCCGAAAGAAGTGCGTTTAGTTGAGTTTAGAAGATTTTTAAAACAACTTATAAGAATTTAAGTTGGTAAGAGCTTATGAGTTGTTAAATAGTAGTATTTGGCAAAATAAAATTTTAAATAATTTATAATAAGTTCCAATTTATAAGCTTCCAAAATTATAATAAGTTGTAATCTTATAAACATTAATAAATTTACAAAAATAATATGTTTTTAAATTTTTTCTCTAACTCACATTTTTTCTCTAAGTTATAAACTCAATCATCTAAATAATTTAACAACTTATAAATTATTGAGTAAGCTCTTCAAACATCTTATAAGCTCTCTAACTTGCTAAAATTTAAGCTTAAAACCAAACACCCACTATGTCTCGTTTCTAAGCATTATGTAAAGAAAGATTGAATAAACGTGACTGATTGACTTCTCAAATGTGAGTAAATGATTAGGTTATTTGCCGTGACAGTTTGTTATTTGTTTGGTAAATGAAGAAAACGAAGGGTTCTGTCCATGGAGCACCCGGGTGCTCCATTTGAGAGTAAATTATTGATTAGAAGAAATGTAATGAGTAGATAATAATGAGGCGTATGCATGGCTAGCTATAGAGAGCGTGTGCAGGTAAGAGTTCCTACTTTAGCTAGATGTAGCCCCCAAAAATTTAACGCATACCGTAATTAATTAAGTGGTGCAATTTGGTATATTATAGCCATTCATATAAGGTAGATTAGTAATTTCAAATATTAGATATAAATAAAATTAATTTATTTTAAAATTTAATTTAAAATTATATACAATAATTATTATTTTTTAATTTAAACATCATATTCAAATTATATTCGTGAATTTGCAAAGTTAGCTAGCTTTTCTTCACCATGTCCGGATACATACATACTAATGAACATCCAAATTAATAACAAATAATATATTATATATATACTTTGAAAAAAGGGTATGGATGAGTAGATGCAGAGAAGTAATTGCAGCAGTTAACATAGCAACATTAATGTTCCACAAAAGGTACAAACCGGCCGCCGGAGAAAAAAAAGAAAATAATAAATAAATGATCTGCAAAAGGAAGAAGCAAGTAATTGCACCACTTTCTTCATCTTTTTCTTTCTTCTCGTCAGAGCTAGCTCATTTAACAATCGCAGAAAAAGCTAGAAAAGGGCTTGCTACAATTAATTCTAATTTCAGAACGAAATTAATTAATCAATAAAAAAGAGTACAAAAATTCTAGAGAAGACAGGTAAAATAACATACGATTACTATTATTTGATTTTTCCAAAAAAAAAAAAAAAAAACTTTTGTAGGACTAACCACAGTAGCAAGCTAGCAATGTGGGTTTAGTTGTGAAGAGGATTGGGCCCTGTGTGTATTAATCTCTTGTCTTCCTCGTAGGGTTTCTCCGTTGCATGGTGGTGGTGGTGAAGCCGCGCTTTTCTCGCCGGAGACCACCGCGAGCGGCTGAGCTCCGCCGCCGCCGACAATGCGAAGAGTTGTGAGAATATGAAGAGGAAGAATCCGAGAGAGAAAAGAAGAGTTGGTGCAGTAGAATTAATCCTCTTTCTCCTCCTTCTCTTCCTAATTTCACTAGACATTGATTTGGTTATATTATTGATTTCACCAAATAAAGAAAAAGAAGCTCCTCCCTCTATAGGAGTAGTAGAAGAAGAGCAAGAATGGGTAGTGGTGAAATAGAAGGAGACATCATGGGATATTCTAATTAATATGAAACCCTATTGATGAAAAGGAAAAGGAGAGAGAGAGAGAGAGAGAGAGAGAGAGAGAGAGAGAGAGAAGTCTCCTTATCTTATGGGTTTAGTCACATGATCTTGACCCTTGAATCATGGAACCTTCTTATGCAAATCTTAGTTAGTTTGGTTTGGCCTTGTTTTTTTTTTTTTTTTATAGTAAATGTAAATGTAAATGTAAAGAAAAGAGTGGAATGAGGAGTGTTGTTTGTGGTTGGAGAAGAGAATTTAAAGTAAGCTACGAGACAGACAGAGTGGGAGAAACTCTCATCTCAGGCCAGTATTAATAGCCGCTGTCTGCGCCTGGGCCATATTATATCATAATTCATATGCAATTCCATTTTTAAATTTATTATATTTCTCTAAATATTTTTAAATATCATTCAGAATATATATTTACTGGGCTTTGTGAAATGTGATTTTCAGTACGTATACTGCATATTGTTCGTGGACTATCCAATAATCCAAATAAATTGTTTTACAATATATATATTGTATAATGTTTATGTTTATCAGTTTATGTATGTGTGTATGTATATTTGAGCTTGTTGTCCATATCTCTTTATGGGTTGACTTATTGCAATTTGCTTCTCAATTTTTTGTTTCTCGTCAGTAATTAATCTGCTAACCAAGCTACTAGCTACCTACCTACCTAATGACCACGTCATTCTTGTGTTTGTCGATGCATATTAAAATTGCTACAAATATATTCAGATATTTCGAAAACATTGCTCATGTCCCAGTAGTTCATTTTTCTTTTTAAATTATCTCATTAAAAGTGGCTTATATTACAAATACATTTATCTTGAAAAATTAGTTACTATAGGAGTGTAACATACATATGGACTCTACTATTTTATATATATGTGTATTATTTTTTTAATTAATTTATGTGTCCAAAAGTTACGTGTCACTTTTAGTGGAATAGAGGGAATAATAAATACGAGTATATTATAATTGCAAATTAGGTTCGGTTCAAATGGACAATTAAAATTGGTTGATAGTTGTTTATAGCCTAATTAATTTTTTAGTGTATTAAAATTTTATAGTCCGACATGCATTCTAATATAGACAAATATAGTCCAATAATTACTTTTTTAAAGACGACGAAACACGTCATGAACTAATGGAAGTTGACTTGACCGCTAACTTTTGCCACATAAGAGAAAATGACGTTATTTGCCGATATTTGCTGCTGAAATTATGGGCTGAATGTGAACTATTTCTGCAATAGCCCAACGAGAAGAAAAACATGAATACTTTCTTGAATTCTTTTACAACGGAATAACATTCTTTTAAAAAATTGTTTCGAAAAGACCAATCGATGTTTGTCTTATGTGGCAAAAATTAATGGTCAAGTTAGCTTTTGTTGGTCCATAATCATATTTCTTTTGAAGATGTTATATAATAAGATTATATACTTATAACAATAAAATAATTATTATGCTATATTTACCTATTTTAGAATATCATACTACATTTTTTTTTTCAATTATATATGTTATAATTAACTACTAACCCTAATAAAAATAAAGTTGCATTCTTGCAATTACAAAAATTATATACTAGCTGGATGAGACTTGTGTGTATGCAAACTGGAATGACGAATATTCACGTAGGTGGGACGATACTATAAATTTTGCAGAATTTTTATTTCAATTCTACAGTCAAAGATTGCAACATGTGCTTTCCAATTAATAATTCAGGCCTCTATAGCTGGTTCGAGACACTATCGCAAAATTCCAATTTATAATCTTTGAATTAACTAATCAATAAAATCTCTCTTGTAACCGAGCGTGTATATAAAATAATCCGGGGTCAAGTTAATAATTTGTTTTATTAAAAATTATAAATATCCCATGAATCGCAAGACAATATTGGTGATATAGCCCCAAAAATGTCAGTTACATATTTAAACTGCGTTTGCGTGCTTTCTTCCCCAACTAAAAAGATAAAATAGAATTTGTTGGCTTTTTAGGCTTGGCACTCAATTTCATACCCCTTTGACCTTTTTGGATTAGCACAAACTATACTCTTCAATCGATTTACAAATTGGTTTTATAGTATTAAATGTATTCATTTCTAACAGGTTTAATTTTCTAATATGATATTAGTCTGGAGCTGCGGCTAGAATTTAACAAAGTTTAAGAGGTATTTTGGGCCATATGAGGCCCAACGACTTATTTAAGGCCCACCGTTTTTGGGCGATATGAGGCCCAACGCCTCATATGAGTTACTACTCACTTTATAGCCAACATCGGGTTGTATGGTTACTTTATCGCTTGAGTTTTGGAAAATTACGATAATAATAACGCAATCTTTACTCAAATCCTAAATATATTAGGATTTGGTTTCATAATGTTCAATAATCTTATATATAAATGCAGAATAAACTTTCAATGCTAATTTTGGCTAACTTTGACTAGGACGATTACCAAAACCTCTCAAATCAACGAGTTCCATGTGATAGTCCTAACATAATTTTTTTTTTCAAATTTTATTTATGAATTGATAGTTAATTAAGATATTTTCTGAACCTAATAGATTAAGGTACAATTTACTATTTCTAAACAAAAATAAATGATATGTTGGTCGTACTACTTGGTGTTATGTGCCAAACTAATTCGTGTTTTACATGATTATCCGTTAGTCCTAATTACACTTCTATCGGCGATGCTGGTCATAATTGTAGTAACCGAGTAGAGACCATGTCATGTTTGTAATTTTACAAAGATAATGCCATAAAATAACTATACCGGCAAAGATTGGGACACAAAATGAATAATTCAAAATTATCTACATCTTTATCAGGCCAAGTAGTATTACACAAAAGAACAGAGAAAATAATGGGACAAATTTTCTAAAATTAGTCTATACTCTATAATATAACCAAGAGAATATGCTACGGAGTCCGTATTTTTTGAGGAAGATTCCTCGTTTCAAATTCGCATATTTTCCTCAATTTATTGCGTCCTTTTTTGAGTTTCCACCACTTAATTACTAAATTCGCTCCTGCGCATTGCCATTATTATTAATCCAGGTATATTTTTGCGTTCTCTTTCTCTCACGATATCATATCCATAATCTTATAAATAATTAATTTTCTTAATTTTATTATGGGTTTGTTGGGCTGTCGCATTTGGGTGGAAATCGTTCTGATTTTTTATGCATGCTCGTGTTTATATATTCTCTTATTTGTATAAACTACAAAATCATTATGCATAATAATGGGATGGGATCATCGACCTGTCATGCCAAACTAGTGTTAATTGTTCTGGATTTTATATATAATTGTCTAGTATTGGCTAATTTTAATTTGCTGATGATGATTTTCACCTCCAGAATTGAGAAAGAATTCTAAAGTGGGTGCTGTGATTTCGCATGCCCCGCGTCTGAAACTCTATAAATAATGGAAGATAATTCTGAAAGAGATATATTTAAAAAATCAGTACTAAAATAATCGAACTTTTGGCTCTATTTATTGTATACGAATAAATTAATGGTGTATGTTAGAGAAATGGTAGTAATGGTGTAGGTTTTCATTTATCAATTCCTTACTCTTTGCTATGTATTAAATCAAATTATACTTGTTTAGTTATTTATCATGAATATATTAGTTATTCCTGAATTGTTTATTCCATATCTTAAATGTATTTGATTGGATTTAAAATTGATGGCTTTAGTACAGTTAAGAATGCACTTTTCTTTTCTTTTTTCTTTTTTTTTTTTGATTATTTAATACATAAATTTTAAAGGCCACGTCACGGAGGACTCGAACCCGAGACTTTTGGCCTTAGGCATTAACCCCCTACTACTAGGCCAACTCAAAAAAAAAAAAAAAAAAAAGAATGCACTTTTTTCTGGATGGGAAAATATGAATTTAATCAGTTACTAGAATTTAAAGAAGCTTTCATGTTGAATATGAACTTATGATTGCCCCTTTGATATCTCATCTTTTGTAATCAGATTGCTAAATGAAAATGAGTGGTGAGAGTAAAGCCTTGTGTGGAATACATGGAGTTGAATTGGTTTCTCATTCACCATTTTCATTCCAAGAAATAACAAGACATGATGATGATGATGATGAATTCACTGAGACAACTTGTGGAGCCTCCTCCTCTACTTCCGGCGGCCAACGGCGAATAGTGCAGTAAGTGAAGAGATTTTTCAAGCCAATTAATTAGGTTTGTGATGAAGTAAGTTAGTCTAATGGTGAATATTATTGTTATTTAATTAGGAAAGTTTGGCATCAAAGGCCTGCTTATTTGAAGCCCATCCGTTGTTGTACTCATACTGGTAATGCAATGCACTGCTCAAAATAGTAGTACTAATTAATTAATATTGCTCTGCTTTTGCTCTTTCCTTCTTCTTGTAATAAATATTGCTCTTTTCTTTTAATTAGGTGATCAACACTTTGCTGAAACTGTGGCTAATGTGCTTACTTCACTTCCTTTTATTGCCATCGGCCTCAACGCGCCAAGGTGATCACTATATCTATATTTGTAACCTAGCCAGGGGGAGCCGAAGCACCCCCAACAAATTAAAAAGTACATTTTCAACACTATAAAATTTTAATTTGTTTAGATCCTTTTGTATTAGAATCCATATAATTGGATTTTTTAAGTTATATTTCTGGCTCCGCCCATGGTAAATATACGAGTTGACGTGTGTGTTTTGTTACTTCTCGTGCAGGAAAAATTTGAATTGTAAAATATATGCAAATTCATTGGTTGGAGTAGGAGTTGCATCAAGTCTGTATCATGCTTCGAGAGGGAGATTGAGGAAGTATCTCAGATGGGCTGACTACACTATGATCGCAACAGCAACCGTGGTAACTTAATTACTCTCAAAATACAAGTTTCTGTTTAGGTTAATTTTAATAGCAATGGCAACTTAGTCATCAAATTCAGATACAAAACACGTATATGCATGTGAGGTGAGTAACATATCTGAACTCCAATTAATGGAACTAATTAAACCAGAAATTTAAATTCGGTTTGTATTTTCGAATTGGATCAGATTTTTTTTCTTTGGAGTTTGATTTTCGATTAGGACTGGTTTTCTAAAACTAACAGAAAAATTCAAAAATTTGAATTATGGAGTATATAATCATAGTAATAATATAATAACAATTTATTTATTTAAATATTCAAATATTTCTATCTTAAATCTATTATCCTATATTTAAAATCTAGTTTCGTATTATAGGTTTGGAACCTTTTTCGAATATTTGGGAATTTTCGATTCGGTTTTAGATTTAGTCATGGAATTCGGATTTTCAGATAATTGGATTCAATTCGGATTATATTGGTAATCTTGTTGAAACAATTCATGATTTACAGTGCCTATCAAGAGCACTTAGAAGCGAGAATCCGAAGTTGTTGATGACAGCATCCGCTTTGGTTCTGCCTGTACAACCCCTCATGGTTTCAGCAGTCCACACAGGAATTATGGAGGTATAAATATATACAACATCTTTTAATTTCTCCATTACATATAATATATTGGATGGTTTGAATATAATCATTACATCATATATTGATTTGCCAACTCAAAAAAGCAAAATGCGATTTATTTTATTCTATTGTACTAGACTACTAGTTGTGATTCATCATGGGATCCAAACATATCCCTTAAGAAGTCTAGACTTTTGAGCAGTGAATTAATTAAAAAAATTTAAATCTAGCAATTAATAACTTGAACACATTTTTCATTTTTCACTATGCATATACGTATATATGTATTTCATTCTGATCGACTAGCTATTTCAGTTTAGTTCGTTTCTACATTTCTTTGAGTTGTGTTACGTCCGACAAGTTGGTTTCGTGTATTTCATTCCGCTGGTGGCTGATCAGGTTGTATTTGCTAAGAGAGCATTTGAGGATCCCGATTTGAGGGTGGCTCACAACGTGCACAAGATGTCGTCGTTGCTAGGCGGGGCGCTCTTCGTGGCCGACGACCTTCTCCCCCAAACTCCATTTCTCCATGCTGCTTGGCACCTTGCTGCAGCTGTTGGAGTCACCACTTGCAACAAGCTCTTAGAGTAACATATATATATATATATATAGCATTTACTATAATCCAGCTAGAATTAATTGTTAAATAATAGCACAATCAATCTTAATGTATTCCAAATTGAATATATAAAAGTTGATGCATCTCCAGTTCTTGATGAAACTGTGCAGCTAACATTAACATGTGAATGTGAATGTGTATATGTTGCAGCTTTTTGCTGTTGCCAATTTATGCCGTGACATCAATTTCTCATTCTGAATATAATTGCATGGGTTGGAATTTGGTTGAGCTTCATCAATCAAATCATTCTTAATGTCATCACTCCTAATATTAATGTAGTGTATACTGAGAGATTTTTTTTTAAAAGTCAAAATCATATACTCCCTCCTATTCATAATATAAGTCTTTCTAGTATAGTTTTGCACACATATATATAATTTATACATAAATTAACCTTAACTAATGATAATGTTGGGATGCCTATTGAATTATTCTCTCGGTTCGCACTATCTTAGAGATCTGTAATTTGTAATCCGAAAACCCTAGCCTTTATATTGAAATTTGTTCTCCTCTCTATCCGTGGACGTAGCCAATTGGTGAACCACATAAATCTGTGTCTTCTTTACGTTTCTGTTTTCTAATTGTTGTTGCTATTTAATCATATTCCAGTCACAACAGATAATTTATTCTCAATGGAACAAATTATGAGATGGTGGGAAACATAAAGAAAAGGACATAAATGATGAGAGTTAATAAGGGAAATACTGTATTTGTCATTAAATTTTAAAATTAAACGTCAACAACAAATAAAATATAAAAAATAATAATTAAAAGTTGCAAAAAGCTTTATATTATGAATAGGAGGGAGTGTATAGGGTGGGGATCTGGTAAAAACCATCCCCATTCTAAAAAACTAAAAACCATGATTTAAAAGCATAACGTAATACTAATTAATAAAAGCATTATATTATACGTTTAAAAGCATCATAATCAATGAAAGGATTGTTTTATACATAAAAAAACATAGCATCACTGAAAGCATTATATTGTGAGTACGAAAACATGACGAATTTGAAAAATCAATCTAGACCAACTATTAATCAAGATCAATGGCCTAGATTGGTTCCTAGGAGTTCTTAAAATCCTTACAAAACGAAACGAAAACAAAACGAAACACACTCAATCATAAAAGCATACCGATAATAAATAGAATAAATAAAAGATTAAGAAAAATAAGCCCAAATAGTCCACTTCCATGAACTAATAGAATATTTAGGCTTTAGCTAGGCCATATATTTTCTACCACATATACACGTGGATACCAAATGAGACGCAGGATTGAAATTAAAATATAGCATGAATGAGGAAGATATAATCTTGCATAATATACAATTAATGTCATATGATTAAATGCTAACAACCTGAGGACCAATTCACATAAATTGCATCTTTAAATCTTTAACTGCTAAAGGGCGAGTGTAATTAATTCCTAGGGGAGGAAGAAGGTCTACTCTTTAATTATTATTTTCAGCATCCCTAAATGTGATAACCACGAAATAATATTGCAGTTGCAGGTACTGTGCAACAATAGTCACATACTAGAGATATCATTATTACATGATAAATATGGCATCGAATCTAATATATAGGTGA
Organism: Salvia sclarea; assembly: GCA_036873715.1. Lineage (NCBI taxonomy): Eukaryota > Viridiplantae > Streptophyta > Magnoliopsida > Lamiales > Lamiaceae > Salvia > Salvia sclarea. Next base: position 2,820,484 of record JAYJMF010000002.1, on the reverse strand, counting down.
TGAATTCTTCTCAGTTACGTAAATTTAGCTGCAAGAATAATTAATGGATGAATGCATATAATTTATAGGATAGGAGTATATGTGATCGACTTTGCTTTCTAGCTAGCTTTAATTAATGAGCTGCAACGAGTTTAAATTCTACTAAATGATTCAATTCAAATACTAATTAACGAGTTGATATGCATGCTTTTCAACTTTCTAGCTAGCTACAATTAATATTCCATATGAATGATATGCAAGCTTTTCAACTTATATATATTTTTATTTATGTGACTGGTTCCCACATCAACCTATATTCTTTACTGCACACAACCTATATTCTTTACTAACAAAATTTATATTGATTAAAAATGACATTACTTACATAACTACCTATATGTAGATTCTTAATTAGTAGTTGATCCACATTCATGTTGAGGGGCCCCTTGCCCGGTTGCCCCCTACCAGGTCGGTCCAAAAACATATATTGTACATATATATATTTGGGTGTTTATTTTTATTTGTTAATTGAATCTATTTGGGTGTTCATTTTTATTTGTTTGATGAATGTAATTCACATTGACCCTATTGTTTTTATGGGCACGACGTTTTATGTTCATATAAATTTTACTGTTATTCGTGAAAATTATCATGTTATTCGTTATTCTTATTCACGTCCATGTTCATATGAACTTTACTGTTATTCATTCAAATCCAAAAATTATTCGTAGGAAAATATTGTCATTCATGTAAAAGTATTACATTGCTAATCATAATGTCATACAATGATTAAAAATAACTCAAATAATATATGACTTTATAAAATGATGAAAAAGAAAAAAAAAGTGAGGAATACAATCAATTGATCCTCTTAAATGCAACGAAAACAGATACAACATAAAATTAAACAATCAAAAGTTGACCACTAAAAATTATCGTAAATACAAATCAATACACTGATTCCCATAAATCTAGTATTGCAAATCCCTTAATAATAGGGGATAATGGTATCCATCAGTTACAAAAAATAAGGTATGACATGTATATCCTATACTGCATATTTTTAAGCATAATTCTATAATCAATTAGAACCGTTAGATGTATGAAATAAAAGGAAAAGATCAAATCTCAATTCTCACTTTATTTATCTATTCTCAATCTATCCTATTCCTATATATATATATATATATATATTATGCTCAGATTAAA
>JAYJMF010000002.1:2801543-2819196 GCA_036873715.1 Salvia sclarea | reverse complement strand
GGATGAGATTGGTTCTTAGTTCCTATTTTAAATAGGGGATGTATTTTATCCCTCCCCTATATATATATATATATATAGTACACTTAAATATTATTAGTATGATTGAAAAAAATTGTTATATATATTAAGACGAAAATGTGAATTCCATAACAAAATAACGAACTCAAACTAATTTTTATCATAATTATTAGTATTTAAAAATTTTAAATACCAAAATATATTATTTTTTGCTATCTTTCTAATATTATATTTTTTAAATTCATCATATGGTTGAATTGGAGGCTCCTAAAAAAAATTCTTGGATCCTTAAAGAATCGAGTTTTTCAAAATAATGCAACTATATATATTATAGTAGTTGGACATATCGGTGGCAATAAAGGTGGGAAACGAAAAAAAAATAATGCATATATATAGTTTGCATGCACGAATGCATAAATGTAGACGAAATGTAATGTAAGTGTGGGCGCCATAATTTGCTGAATAATTCAAGAAAATGTAGTAGGTGTAGCAGTACAACATATATATAGGAAATTGCAGGGAATGAGTCAAATTAAAGAGTCTCTGGAATTTGGAAAAGGAGAAGCCATTAATAGGGGTTGGAGCTAAGGAATTGAAGAGACAAAACGATAAACTTTGGCAGGTAAAGGGAGGACGTGTGAATTAGTTGAGCATTAATCAAGGAATTGATTAAATATGTATCTAGTGAGAAATAGAAAGAGTAGGGTTGTCTCAATGCTTTTTTCTATTTTTCATTATTTTTATAGAGTGGTGCTATTTGGCCACATTACGACCACTCACTCTAAATAAGATTAGTATTTTTAAGTATTAAATATGAATAAAATTAGTCTATTTTAAAATTTGAATTAAATTTATATTCAATCATTGTAATTTCCTACCGAGAATGTCAGATTAAAAATCACATTCTTCTATTTGCGAAGTTACATATATGGAAGCTAAAACGTTAGTTAGATTAAAATCATATTCTTGAATTTACAAAGTTAAGTAAAAAATCTAAAATAATATGTAATTAATAATAATTAATCTATATTTATGATAAACAATCAATCCATTTTTATTTCGATTCAAAAAATTTAAATGAATCAATATTTTTCTCTATTCAAACAATTTATGGCCACCACAATGTGATTGCATATTAGAATATTTACTCTATTGAGTTTATAACTGGATCAGAATTGTCTAGCTGGTCAGTGTCAGTGGTTTGAGTTTCGATTGCAATATTTCCTAAAATTTTGACGGGTTCGAAACCAAAAAAACGGTTATATGTTTCATTAATTATTTTAATTTACAAAAGATATATTTTCAATTCAAATCCTAAGTCACTATTCTATTAGAAATTCGAATGTCTTTATTTAAAAAATGAAAAAATTTCAAAAGAAATTCAATTTTTCGATTTACCGAAAATTGAGCCACCAGAAACTTGTTCTATGTTAGGTTAATCGAATCGAAATTTCAAATTAGTTCCGATTCGATTACTGATATTTTGAAATTTTCCGATTCAACCAACCAAAACCGAACCGATCGATAGACCCTGGGTTGGGTTGGGTTGGGGTGGGGGGGAGGGGAGGGGCAGGATGGAATGTAAAAAAGGTGAAGCAAGACATTGAAGTCCCAATGACACAGTCCTCATAATCTCATCATTGTCACGTCGCTATAAGTACTCATCTCCCCAAAAAACCTCCCACAATTTCACGCCTCCCTTTGTTTCCTCCTATCTTTCTATTCAATTCCATTGTCGCCTTCATTAATTAATTCATGATTTCTCCTTTTTCCTTTGCTCTCTAAATCACACATATATATATATAGTAGATACATACTAGCATGGCATGGTCAACCAGAACCAGCAAGGCTACTACTACACTGCACCCCTTGTTGTTGTCTTGTTTGCAAATTAAATAAAATTAAACCCCAATTCTCTTATTAATTCTCTCTCCCAATCTGCAACCTCTCCCTTTGTTTCCTAGTCAAGTCTCCATCTCTCAATCCCAGAAACCCTATTTGTCTACATTTCTTGAGGCCCCCAACTTTATTTACATATATATATATATATATATGCAGTTTTGTTGCATAATAGGTAGCTAATGTGGATGACGATGATGATGCATATAAATAGTAATAATAATAGCGATGAGGCCAATCTCCGGCGCAAGCTCCGGCCGCTTATGCCGCGCCCAATCTACTCACCTCCTTCTTGCTCCTGCTGCAGCCAAAACCCTAATAATATGCTCCTCTCCATGAGTAAGTCCAATTATATAATATGCCCCATGCTCAAATTCCTATATATCCAAATCATGGGTTTGGGCGAGGGTGATTTGGACAAATTCATGGCCAGCTCACCACATTTTTTATGAATAATCAATTTATCATATTGTTGTTGTAGGTGATGGCGTTGGGGTTAAGCATCAGGCGGTGGTGAGCACGCGGTGGAACCCTACGGCGGAGCAGCTGCAGGCGCTTGAGGAAATGTACATGCGCGGGATCAGAACGCCGTCGGCGGAGCAGATTCAGCAGATCGCCTCCAAGCTCCGCCGCTTTGGGAAGATCGAAGGGAAGAACGTTTTCTACTGGTTTCAGAACCATAAAGCTAGAGAGCGGCAGAAGAAGCGCCGCCAGCTCGACTTGCTCGCCGGCAAAAAAATGCACCACCGTCGCCAAACACCACCACCTGCAGCTGGTAAATTAATTATTTTTGTTTTCTTTTCTTTTATTTTATTGTTTTTGCATACTCTTCATTTGGTTACAACAGATAGATGCCTACGTGCAAATTAATACAAAGCATGATAAAAGAAAAATTTATTAGCTAGCCCTATTTTTGTTGTCTTGTTTCACTTTTTGTAACGTTGATTAGATATTAATTACAACACAAAATTGATGTGGGCGTTTGATTTGCAGGGATTAGCAGGAGATCTTTTGAGACTGAACATCACATGAAGGTGCCTATACCCTCAAACTGCACCACACCACCTTTAGAGGTACAATTACACACATCAATGATTTTTTAATGATTTTTTGTACTAAAAGACAAAATAATATAAAATGCATGGTAGTTTTTTTTTTTTTTTTTGCATCTAGATGAGTTGACTAATCTAGATGCAAAAAAAAAAAATCATAGATTACTTTATTGTCACTCATCCAAAAAATATTTGGTATGCATTATATATATTGAAAGATTATGATGTTGAAAGAGCGGGAAAATTAATATAGTATTATCTATTAATATTATTAAAATATTGGAGTGTAAAAAAATTGATGGAGTAGTAAATGATAAAATTGAATTAGATTGTAAATAATGTAGGTAGATGATAGAGAAATAAATAGTCCAATATGCATGCAATAAAAGTTTTAATCTACTTAGTTTTGATATGCATTATTTATATTATAAGTGTGTGTGTGTGGGTAGTAGCTAGGCTTGGTAAGTAGGGGGATTGCACGAAAGTAAAAAACCTGAGTATATGGGTCACAGAAGACATTATGGGGTAATAATATGATATGTAGGTCACAAAATTGAATTGCAATTAAATTTTTGGTAGGGAAAACCAAAGCATTTAGTGGAAAAAAGAATGAAGCTAAAGGCTGCAGTCTATAGTTTCTGTTGGGGGTGTTTGCCTCAAAAGTTAAGAATTCCTCGATTTTGGTGCAAAATTCACTCAGCTTTTCATTAATGTACAATTTTATCCAGGATTCTGCATCAATGCATGCCGCAGTGCTTGCGCCAGAGTGTGTCAAAAAGGATGGCTGGACTCACAAGGATTTGGACCTTAAGGTTGCCATTGCAAGGCCTACTTGCTGGCAATTCGACTCCTCGTCGTCGTCTCCTTCTTCTCGATGCATAGCTGGTGCATGTCAAGGCAACACGGACCGTGAAAATCAAGCCACTCTTGAGCTATTTCCGAGCCCTACCTCTCCGCGACGACATATTATTCATATTCCGCCTCATACTTTTACCAACGTTACGCCTACTCACTTCTTCGAGTTTCTCCCTATTAAAAATTGAATGTTTCGTTCCCATGTTCAAATGTAGTATTATGTAACATTTCTAGGTCAACATCCAACATGTACCATCTTAGATTTCATTACTTTAGTTATGCATATCTATCAATCAATCTATTTATCTAGCTATCTACATCATATATTAACATGTGCGTGTTTGATACTTCAAATGTCTCAATATGTTGGGAAAGACACACCACAATCACAATAGAAAAGGAAGAGCACAAGAATGATTTTTAGCTACTATGTCTGAGGAAAATGTCGAGCTAAGCATTTTCAATACTCTCTCCATTCCTCAAAAGTGTCTCATTCTTTTTTCAAAAACCTACTTTACCAACATATACACAATTTCACAAAAGGTGAGATTTTTTTTTTTTTTGCACTCACATTCATTTTATCACTCTTGCTAAAACTCGTGTAACTTTTTCATGGACACACTTTTGAAGGTCTTAGGGAGTATAATCTTTCATATATAGAATGTAGAGGATAACAAGTATTTATATAATAACAGCCAAGCCCTAATCCTAAACTCATTAGGATTTCGTCTAGACCAAAAACACATGAGCCCAAAACTTCGAGTTCAATACATTCAAACTCCATAGTCCAATACAATGCTTCGAGACAATGCTCTCGAAAGCATCGTGATAGTAAACAGAGCAATTCTTTCAAAAAGGGGAGAGAGAGAGAGATGCAGTTAGAGTAGAGTGATGAATGAGCAATGAGACTGTGGTAAAGGTGCAGGCAACTGCCATGTCTCAACTAGACAAAACGAATGACACCACCTTAAAGACTTGTCCATTTCTTGCACTGCTGCTGCTACTTTTCTTTTCTTTTTTCTTACCAAATTTGAAATCTTCACCTTTCCTAGTCATGCCCCCTTGTGCCCGGCATTATGTTTCAATATTTTAGCTCACTGTTTTTTTCTACCCTTTTCTGATTTTTCATTGTTTGTGGCATTTTGCTTACTAATGAATAGCATGCCTACAGAAGAAGATGCGAATAAGCAAAGAATGATGGACTATTTGGGTAAAATCCATTATTATTATCATTATTATCTTGAGCAGTGCCAATGTGCAGTAATAAAATGTACATATTATATGTGGATGAAACCCAAGTTTAGCAAGCCAGAGAGAGTCATCCTCATCTACGAAGCATAGAGGGGCTCCGGTGCTACCTTTCTTCTTATCCTGGATTCAACACGAAAAAAATACCCGAGTTAGAACGAAGGAGTAATGGCAAAGACGATGAAGTTATAAAATCTCGAGTACTCTGAGACTCACCAGTTGTCCTCGACCCATTTACAGCCATCGGTGTCCACCACGTGGAGGCTGTATGCATGTCGAGATGTTGAAGACTTGTTCTCGAAACTGTGAGCCAATCACAAAACAAAACATGAATGTCGAGCAAGAAAATAAAAATGAGATATAGGAGTTGGAGGCAGGCAATGGACCTCTGGTGAATAAGATCCCCATGAATGACTACCAAGGCACCAGCTTTTACTTCAATGGGAACAAAATCTTTCTGGTCGTAGGATGGAGACGGTTTATCAAAGTGAACACCCGTCTCGTCCCTAACGAATCTTCTAACGAGGCCACCTGAGAGAGAAGAAATGAAAAAATAATCATTTTACAACAACATAATGGAGAATTAAGACCAAAAAAGATTACCTTTATGAGAGCCGGGAATGGCCCAGAGGCAACCGTTTGTAGTTGTTGCGTCTTCTAGAGCGAGCCACAGCCCGGTGCAAGTTGGTGGTTCTGTATATAGGAACGAATTGTCCTGATGCGGCACTACTTCACCACCAATTCCGGGTTGCTGAAAGTCGGAGCACAGCACACAATTCATTTCACAAAGTAAATAAATATGCAAAATGCACAAACAGTTGAGATGTCGTGTGTAGGAAGGTTCACAAATACGACACGACAGCACTAGCTCTTGCTCCTCAACAAAAAGAGCCCAACACCAAATATTTCAATCATAAGATAATCAGCAACTATAAAGGACACAAACTTGCAAGCTCATCGTATCACTATGATGCCATATTCTCAGTGGAACAGACATCAATCACAAACCAAGTGCATGAGCTTGAGCTTATCAACGAGTTAAAACCAAGTATTGAGAAATATATTACAACAAAAGTGAACCTTGAAAATGTACATGGACTGGATGACTACTGGCCTTTTGTAACCTAAAGAGCTCAACAAACCCGTTGCCTTTTCTGAAGTTGAGAAGCTCTTGAATGTAGGATCAATGTCATGTAATGCTGCAAGAAAAAGGTACTCCCTAAATAATCCAAGAGATAAACCAAAAACTCAACAGTAGAATCGAGCTGGGATACTAGAATTTGTTACAAGGAGGAAGATGTAAGATTGAGGATCAAGCATACCATGCCCAACTTTATTTATTGATAATTCCTTTGATTGCTTTAAATTCCCGTCATCAGCGAAAGCTTTTTCTGTTAAAACAAACAGAACAAGACCACATTAAGTGTGAAGCCACAACTACAATACCTTAATCACCCAAACATGCAAGCATAGAATGGTATAAGTAGACCTAGTTGAAATGCACGGATTGGGGATTAGACTAAGATTCTTGTTTCAAATACTTGAATATCATATAAGATTCTTGTATCCTGGCCAACCGTGACATAAGTGAACCCCAAGACATTAGGCATCAAGCTTAAAAGAGATAATATTGTGTCCTGAACAGAGTAACTCAAATCTGACGACAACAAAGATCAACTCAGTAACGCGGGCAACCAACATCAAACCAAACCCTCTATTCCTCTAACATAACATCTCATCGAGCCATTATTGCGAGTTGGGAATTTGGCATACACAAATAACATACTCCCTCCATCCCATTCGAAACGTCCCATTTCTTTTGAGCACAGTCATTTAGGAGAATTTTCAAATGAGAATAAAAAAGTGTTCTACCACATAGGTACAGTTATAAAAGGATATGGCCCACGAAGATCCCTACCTAAGGAATGAGACATTTCAAATGGGACGACCCAAATTAGAAAGTATGACATTACGAATGGGACGGGGGAAACTATTTAAAACAGAATGGATATAGAGACCAACTATAGAGCAATTGCCACAAGTAAGAATTGATCACAAACTGGGCTTGTTACAAAATACTATTTCATCAGACACAAAATAAGAATCTGAACAAGTTAAATAAATATTCCTACTGCAAAATAAAGCACGAGGGCGTTACTAGAAATCAATGGCAATTATTCATACCTTCAAAGAAAAACGAAATCTTCTCAGCACTTTCAAAGAAGTAATCATCGGTGGTCTGTTGCTGAACACAGAAAACCAAACGGAAAAATAAGTTAAAATTAGATAGAGTGGTGGAATTGGATAGAGCAAGATTAAATCTTTACTTGGTTGATTGTAGAGAAGATAGAAGCTTTGCTGGAAAAATCAAATTGATCAAGCAATTGCTCCATTCTTGACCTAAGGGATCTAATCTCATCGGGGCTGGAGAAAGAGTCCAAAACCAAATAACCTTGAGAGTTGAAAAACTCCAGCTGCCCTGGATTCAGGTTTCCGGCGATTCCCATAGCTGATTTTGTGAAAAAATTACTACTGAATTTGGTTTTCTTCGGCGGAGTAGAAAATTTGGAGTTTTCAAAGCCTAGGTATTGCTTATCCAAGAGTAACCCGTAATGTAATCTAACACGTTAATGCAAGTCAATCCGCCGTCACAGTTTTGTGTTTTTCCCTTTTCACCCCTAAAAAACATACTGATACAAAAGATATAGTAAAAAAATCTAAAGTTCGTTTGAAAATAATTCATTCACAATCACACGTGTATCCTAAATCATCATTCTTTTTAACGAGTTCAAGAAGGCCAATTATAAGATCAACACTCATACATTTTTCTTTGAAGACACGAGATTTATTGGTATACGTGCGGTTACTATCCTCATATCTCAATATCTCAAAATAAGTGTCTCCTAATATCATATAAATTCAAATTTTCAAATTAAATATATATGGATAGTGTTATATTTCCACCCTTAATTATTACTCTGATAATTAAAATGAAAAGCGATAAAGTGAATAAATTGCATAAGTGGTATTTTTTGTTCTATTTCCCTCTTGAAAACTGAATTTGGAATATTTATTTGGACACAAAAATCAATTCAAAATAGAACACTTATTCGAAAATAGAGAGTGATAATTTATCAATTTATGTACTCGGGCAAAACTGCTTCATGTGAGAAAAAAGAAATGGAAATAAAAAACGTCGATTCTTTGGTGATGTAGGTCAAGGTAAAAATGTATTCATTAACAATTATCATGAGGCAAAAGATCCTTGTCTGAAGGATACAGATACATATGAATACAATTAAGGTTGATTTCCCTCCGAGCAATAAAATGGGAGTTTGAGACTTCGAGTCATCTTGGTGACTTGGTATGTGTGTGAATTGTAATCTCAAAACAAAAGAGACGTAAAAGCTTTTACTGTAATGAAAGGCTCTATTTTTCCATGAATAGTAGTAAAAGAATGTGAGGCAGACAATACATAGAACTTTGATGTATATATGTTTGTTGGTAGGGTATGGTACAGTGGAAGACGAGTTAATGTACAATTCACAAAGCAAACAACAAAATCACTCACAAAAATCTATCCACAGCCACAACCACAACCACAACCACAACTTAGATAGTTAGATACATACATGTGGTGATTGTAGAAGTAGTGGCAGCCTGGCCTGTGTAGCTCAATTCAACTCCACTCTACTCCTCTCCACTAAAATTAGGGTTGGTCCACCGGAGGATGCATTTCTACCCCGTGCACCCGACGAGGCAAAGCAAAGCATCCAATCCGTATAGCCACGCCAAAAAATGCCATCCCTCCGAAGAGGGCACACAAATAATATGACAAAGATCAACTCTCTGGTTCTGTAGTTAGAGCAATCACGTTACTGACGGTGATCTTGCATCTTCGTTCTTGTCCTTGTCCGCTTTGCACATGCAATCTGGACAAGGGAATGAATATATCGAATCACTGGGTCTCTTCAACTGCATGCCTTTTGAGACACTATTTGCTCGCATATTTACCATCTGCTTCTTGAAGTTTTTCCACCTGGGATATGCATCACATCAAAATAATCAATATGCTATTGCTAGGTCGTAGTTGGACATTCAGATATATAGCAATATGTTCACATGTCAAAGACAAACTTGATTACCCGATATTTGGATTGGCAAATAACAATGCCAACTTCCGCTTATCTGGCCTGATTGTCCTTGAATGTCCACCATACAAGTATCTTCGATGCCCAAGCAGTAATTGCAGAAAGTTCCCACCTTGAGTTGGTACAAAAACTTCACCGTGGAGGCAAACAGTGTAGTCTATAGCAGCCATTCTGGAAGAGTAATTCTGGAAATATAAGTAATTCAGGTTAAGAAACATATATTGATTGAGATTATGATAAAGTTCAGTAAATGAAAAGATAGCTGTTGAATCAAGACCTCAAATGGAGCTAGTTCCTCAGGAGATGCCAGTGTTTCTTTAGTTTGTAACAATGGAAACATTTCCAGAAGAGGAACCATATACTTCTCAGAGTTATATATCTTCCCGGATGCAAGATAGACAGAAGTGCTTTTCCCAAAGCCCATACCCCTCAGCATAAGACCTACCTGATGATTTGTTCACATTACCAAGAGTCAAAATGAGCTTTAGACAAAATGCATAGGACAGCCTAGTTATTCAAAGAGAAGAAGAAACTTAATGCAGGAGGCTCATCACTAAAGCTTACTCAGACGGGGGTCGGGTGGAACTGAAGGGGATAAAATTATATGTAATACCTCTAAAGGCGTTAAGGGACAGCTTCCATTTAATCTGATTGCTCCAGGAATTATGATTCGGCCTGGTTTTGTAAATTTTCCTTTCCAACCTCTTTCTCTTGCAGCATCCATGTCTATTTTTTCTTGCTCTCCGCCGTCGTATATGCAACAAGAGAAAGCGACCATATCCTACAGAAGAAAACGTTCAATACTTCATTTTGAAAGAGTTAAAAATACACCGAAATACCCCTGACCCACCTCCTCAAATCGAAGATGCACAGATACATATTTGCCACCATTTTTTGCACTGTGCTTTTTCATTCGTTCTACCAAAGTTTTACCAAGAGTTGATATAGGATCTGAAAAACTTAGTGCTTGATAATTCGTCAAGCATCTAAGTCGTTGTACAGCTGGAGGAGCATCAGTCGATAGCCGATTTGCGAAGGGTGACAACCTTATGATCCTGAGAAGCAAGTACAGAAGGATTGGGTACAAATTCAAGAAGTGCAAATTCAAATTACAGATACTCAGGGATGAATGAAAAAAAGTAAGTAACAAAGAGGTATACTAGCAGTGACATCAGTCCGTAAGCAATAAATGGGAAGTTAACGAATTATTTCAAAACAAAAGTTTTACTCGTTGACATCTAGCCAGTAGCGTGGGGCAGAAAGTGAGTTTTACTCATGAATGCATTGGACAGGTTTCCTAACTATGCAAGTGACAGGAACTTTGGCATGACAATGAGAAACCATTAAGACTCACTTTTCTTCAAGCAGCTTTGGAAGAACTGTATCCTTGTAGTAATTTATTGATGACCATGCTTGTATCCTGAAGTTGTACACGTTGCTCATGTTATAGTCAAACCGTTCCATTATGTACCCTGGAATTGTCTTCACTATTCGAACATCATGTTCCAGTGTCTTTATAAAAAGTTCTTCATCATATATATCACTGAATTTGCTGCAAAATTCATAAATCTGAATCAGTAATCTGTACTTTTTGAAATAAAAACATGTCAAATTAGATATTTCCGTGAGGCTTTGAACTCTGGAGGCAGAATCTACTGATGTTCTAGTTGGGGTAGCTAAGCTTCATCGATCGTATTTTGTCTTCTCATATTATGACAAATACTTTCATAGTACTACACTTTCACAGCCCATATACAGAATTTTCATATTTGTTCACAGATGCAAAACATGGCAGAAGTGATAATATTACTCACCTTGAATCTCTCCAAATACTATGGAAATGGAAATATGGAATTATAAGAGTTGCATTCAGGTAGGCAGCCACAGCCACGGCATTACATATCTGTAAACACCAGCAACAATGAGTGATGCTGCTAGCCCAGTGGATATACAGTATAACACGACTTAAGTCAAAAAATGAAGAACGCTAACAAATAACCTATACCGATGTTCTCTGCTGATTCAAACCACCGTTGGCCTCAACATATATATATCCATTTGACTCTGGTAAGCCTACAAAAATAATGTATGGTTTACACACTATTTTCATGAATAAAGATAACAATGGTACACAAGAGCATATGTAAGCATATATATCCCCCGACTCAGGCTGCAAATATATGTCAGTCAATAGCAAACCTAAAGTCGTCTGGTCATATGTTGCTACTCAGCTCTTCTAACAAAATATAGAATAAATCTTTTAAAATTGATGCCTAAGAAGACGAATTACACCTACAATATAAAACTTAGAAGGAACAAATAATTATGAGCTATCCTTACCTCCTGATGACTTTTTTATGCATGGTCTCCACTCGCCGCCTTTATAAGAGTTTTTCCAAACATTGGATATCTACAGGAAAAAAAAGCTCCTATTAATATCAATGAATAGATGAAGCAGCAGATATTTCCGGAAGTAAGTTAAATGATAACAGCATCTATTTCAGAAGGAAATAAGGGATTCATGTTTTTTCCCAAAGATGGCATCTTATTGAGCAAAGGGGCACACTCAGATTAACTACATTTGTGCAGCATATAAACAGAGCAACAGTCTGCTATTCTCTAGAATAAAAACACATGACCAAGAAAATCAACATATCTTGATTATCTTTGTAAGACATCATTGATGAGCAGCCACTAATGCCACATTCTTGGATTTATTAGATTGGATTGGGAAAAAGATGTTGCCAAGAAACTGTTCCGGGTCAATCCAAACACTCCTATAATAGCAAAGCTCAACATTCAACATCGAGATTCTATGCACTGTGGCTTGTCATCATTCCTACATATCCTAATCCTAAATCAGGCAACTTGTTCGTTACCAAACTCGAGTTCTTAAATCAAATCCAACTCTCGTTCAGCATATTAGAAGAAGGAGCAAGTGATGCATTCTAAATTCTAGAAGTAACTATATAAAAATACAAAATAAAAACTAATGCTTTTACAATAAATCACAGATCGAAACAACAGTAGCAGAGTTACAACGGCCAAGAGCTCAAAATTCACCAACACTTGAGAAATCACTTTCGCCTTGAACAACCGAATAGCAGAAGCAATAGCGAGCAAAGCAACAATAAAAATTGATAGCCAGTAGCAGCACTTACTAACCGCATCAACAGAGGAATTATCAGAGTCCATCTCGGATCGGAGCTTGGCGTAGAGCTGCGGGCTTCTATAAACAGAGCCGGGAGGATGCCTAAGCTTAGAGACGGGGACGATATCATACGACACCGTTCCCATGTAGAACAACATCACCGAGAGGTAAAGCAATGGAGCAAAGAGGAAGAGCCCCTGGCGCTTGAGCAGTAGCGAGAGCAGGAGCCAGCCGAGGCGCTGCGCGAGTGATTTAGAAGCCGGACGGACTGACTTTGCGGCACGCTGGCGGTAGCGCGGGGAGCGGCTGCGCGGCCGGGGAGACGCCGGCGGCGATCTCGGGCTGCAATTCCCGCTGCTGGGGAATTTGTACGGTTTCATCGCTGTTGTATTGGCATTATAGTGAGGGATTTCACGGTGATGGCGAATTTATGCGGAGAGGATTCAAAATCGAGAGTGAAAATCTAGGGCAATCGAAGAAGAGTGAGGAGAGAGGAACGATGATGCAGAAATTGTTAGGCTCTGTTTGGGTAACGGCGTTGATGTCGACGCAACGCAACCATCCCAAGCAAGAGATTTCAGTCACGATTCCTTCCTTAATTAATTCATTAATTCATTAATAGTCACGCTCACAACATAACTAGTGACGTCGGGTGAGTTTTTTAATTATTATTATTATTATTTTTAGATTTAATTATTTATAAATATACTTTACCCACATTTTGGTTTTTAAAAATCTAACATTTTGGCCAAAAAATACATGATTTTTACAATATTTCGAAATTTGATCAGGGTCTATAGTTTGATGGACAAATAATATAATTGTCAGAATTTCGTTCAACAATCCGAAATTACTGTGAAAAAATTCTCAATTATACTCTTCTATTAGTACACGTGTCATTGTCTTAATCACTGAAAGCGAGGCATAACAACTTAAAAGTCATTTTGCTAAAAACTTATATCTACATATTTTTGTCAGAATTTTGAATATGTGTCACCTACCATTATAAAACTATCGTCATGAGCTTTATAACGATGGCTCCGAATCTCCTTCGAAAATTTAAGTTATTGGTCAGTGAATTTTTCCAATCAAAATAATAAATTTGATTAAAAAACAAAATTTAGACAAAATGTACATTATTATTATTATTATTATTATTATTATTATTATTATTATTATTATTATTATGCATTTGAGTGACGAGCAAGGATGTGAAAAAAACAAAAACATAGAAACAATGATAAAATACAGCTTATTGACAGCACCCAACTTTCCGTTAACAAGTTGGCAAACACGTGCTAGGGAGTCTTAATGTTGCATTCTGGTTATTATTATTGTACAAGTAAGCAATTAATTATTCACATATAACCCGCCTCCTATTGCGCCGTTTATCAGCTGCCTACAACTAACATACCAATAATTTTCATGGACTACTATTTTCTCGCTTTATTGGAGGATGTTTTGGTCTCGATTCAGATATCGATGTTGTACATCTTTTTCTTTGCTTCCTATTTCTGTATTTATAATTTCTTGGAAAATGTCACAAGACCCATTTTCTTGCTCAATAACCCCATTTTAATAACCCCATTTTGCCTTGTTTTAAAATTAATTATTTATAGATAAAGTGTTAAAAGTATGAATTCAATGTTAATTTAAATGTAAACAAATATGATATATTGAATATATAAATTAAATTAGTATAATAAATCCACTTTAAAAAAAAGATCAAAATTTCACAGACGGAGAAGTATTATTTTGAGAAAATTGTGGTTTCTGTCCACTTTCATAAAAAAAAAAAATCTCAATTTACACATCCTAATAAAAAAAGCATTTCTATCTACACATCACACATACTCAATGGGCCCCAAAAAACACTTGATTGTGATGTTTTTGCTTTGTTTTCCGTGAAATATCGGCCTTCTCAATAAAAAATTGGCTCGAATTAAAATAAATCGGTCAAATGGGATGAGGCCGGGTTCTTTGAGGTGAAGGCGAGGTTCTTTGGGGTGAAGGCCGGGTTATTTTGGGGTGGAGGCCGGGTTCTTTGGCGTGAAGGCAGTGTTCTTTGGGGCGAAGGCGGTAATTTTTGGGGTGGAAGCCGGGACCTTTGAGCGTAGGACAAGTTTTTGAATGAATGTGTAAATAGATATATTTTTTATATGAATGTGTAAATAAAGATGATTTTTTTACGGGAATGGGTAAATAGAGATAAACCTTTATTATTTTTGTATATACTAAAAATTTATGTACAAAAAGTGCTTCCTTGGTCGTATAATTTTCATATCATTTCATGCATACAGATATAGTATAATTTTATGCACAAAAAGTGCTTCCTTGCTCGAATAATTTTCATATCATTTCATAAATACCATATATAATTTTATGCATAAAAAGTGCTTCCTTGGTCGTATAATTTTCATATCATCTCATATGAATACAAATAAGGGTGTCTTGCGCTTTCTCGCCCCATGATTGCAAAATCCTATAAGCACGTATACATCATGAATCAAATAACTAATAAAGTTTGATTATACTACAATGTCAAAAGCAACGTACTCCTATTAAAGACTACAATGTTAGTACTAATAGAAGCTGATTGATTCGACAGTTAATTTTTCTATATTAG
Source organism: Salvia sclarea (assembly GCA_036873715.1). Taxonomy (NCBI): domain Eukaryota; kingdom Viridiplantae; phylum Streptophyta; class Magnoliopsida; order Lamiales; family Lamiaceae; genus Salvia; species Salvia sclarea. Next base: position 2,804,196 of record JAYJMF010000002.1, on the reverse strand, counting down.
TACAGAAAGATATTGATTTCTCCTTTTCTTAATGAAAATTAACCCAAAAAAAATTCCACCTAAAAAAATACCCATCTATCTTTCATCCCTGGCAAAATTGGGGTTCAAATTAAAATTAAAACCATTCCTACTACAAATCTCAACAAACAACCTCGTTGCTGTGAAAATGTAAAAATTACAGTCAAATCAGCTTCAGTTAGTCAGACCATTTCGCACACTTCACTCGACAACATTACTTAAATCAAACTATATTTAACTATTTAAAAAGATAGAACAGTTTCAAGGCGCATAGTGTTTCAAGCCCAAAACTAAGCGATATAATAGCTATTCCAATCTAACCCAGCTTCGTTGGCATGAAAACTGGAAATCAAATAAATATTGGTGTACAAGAAAATGAGTTGAATTAGCAGAGAACAATGACGACAAAAAACACAGCTGTGAAAACGAAACATCCCTTTTATTAACGGAATTCAAATAAGAGTAACAACAATGTGCAGCAGCAATAGACACAAATCATCAGTTTAAACTCCAGATCCACCACTCGCAAATGCAACATTCTCATTTTTAATCGCGCAGAGTCCCCAATATATCTTCATCCCTGTACAAGTGGTACCTGATTTCCAAACAAATCAATCAGCAACAACAGAAAGAGAGAGATGGATAGATTGGAAGATGAGATCTCACTCTTTTTCGCCTAATTTGATTTGCGTTCCGCCATACTCAGGCAACAGAACCTCGTCGCCTTCCTTCACGGCAACCGGAATATGATTCCCGGCGGCGTCGCGCCCTCCCGGTCCGACTGCAATCACTTTACCGGAGTTCAACTGAAGAGATCCACACCGGTAAATGTAATTACATATCCGCGATTCAGAATAACAAAATCGAAAAATGAGGAAGAAGATAACTGTAGTACCTTGGATGATTTCTCGGGGAGGAGAATCCCAGCTGCGGTTTTGGAAGGAGGCACCAATTTCTCCACGAGCACTCTGTTCAGAGTTGGGATTAAGCGTTTCGCCATTTTCTGAGTGATGAGATTCAATGTGTAGCTGCAGATAATTGAATTGGAAATTGGTGATGAAGAAATATGAGAGACAAGTAGAAGGTTCTAGGCTTTAGGGGTATTTCGAATTCTAGGGTTTTTCTAAGGGTTTTACCTATTTTACAAATTGGGCCAAGACGGGCATGGCTCATTTTGGGCCGTCTGATAATTAAAGCAAACAATCTGGGTAACTATTAAAAGTATCAAAGCCCAGAGATGTATGGTTTATTAGGCCGCCCCAAGCAATCTCTAGTATTGTACTCTCTTATTTCTAGGTCGCCCCAAGCAATTTTTATCAACACCAAATGCACAAATGCGGACATGATACGAACAAACACGGAAATGACTCGATATTTTCCGTGTTGACACGACACGATAATAACACGAAACGATAAATTCAAACCAAAAATAGAAAATAAATTAAAATATACAAAATAATACTAAAATTAATGTTAAATGTATGTAAATATTATGGGGTTATACGAACAACACACGACCCGAAACGAACACGAATGCAACACGAAAGTTATAGTGTTACACGAATACGACAATAAATTTTCGTGTCCTTGTCGTATCGACCTGATAAGGACACGAACACGAAAAGACTGGACACTAATCCGTTAATTTTGTGTATGTCCATGTCGTATTTTTGTGTCGTATCGAAAATATTATCAGCCATATTTCTAGGTGTGGTTATCGATTCGGTTTTGATTAACCGAAATTGAAAATGGCCCTATCCTAGAACCGTAATCAAAATAAAAATAACATAAAATAAAATATTGAAATTTGTAATTAAGAATACAATATTAGGAAATATAAAATATTAAAAATAATACTCTATCCGTCTCATTCTTCTTTTCTTCTATTTCTCGACACAAAAAAAAAAGAAAAATATGACAAGAAGAATAAGATGACTCAATAAGAAAATGAATAAAAAAAGAATGGAACGGTGGCAGTAATAATAATTTCGGTTATAACCAACTGTAGCCGATTTCTTCGATTATTGATTATCCGAGAACTGGTGGTTCGCTACCAGATGAAACCGAGAAACGAAAAATTGTTTTACGAAGCGTGCTCACTGATTGCAACATTATCATGGGAAAAGAAAATATTCATTCCTTAAAATTCTTCCATTTTTTCCGCATTTTTGTCTAATAAAAAGAATTTCATCCTTTCTCATTCCTCTTTTTCACTCTATTGAGGGATAATATTATCTCGTTAAAATGAAAATTGAGGATGAGAAATGGTAGAATTCGTTATTATAGATGAGGAGGTGAAAAAGAAGAAATAATTTAAAGAGGCACTATTTTATTCCCTATTTTTTTCAGGATAATTATGCAGACAAATAGAACGCGCCCTTAGTGTAAAATTGGAAATTAAACTCAATCTTTGGCCCATATTACAAAATAGCTAGTTCAATTTTAGAGAATCAATTAATATCTTATTCTATATAGCAAAATAAATCTAGCTCATACCACGATTTTAGGTTCTACGTGGCATCACCACAATCCCCTAATTCTATTTATCTAAATTCTTTATTTTTATATATTTTGATATTTTTTAATCAATTTTCCAATAATTAATATTTTGGATCAATTTTTGAAATATTTTAAT
>JAYJMF010000002.1:2783948-2801443 GCA_036873715.1 Salvia sclarea | reverse complement strand
CTGTTCGACGTACAACAATGTGTTGAACTACTTCAACAAGTCTACGCGTGAGATATCCAGCATCTGATGTTCGTACACGAGATAGATCTTCCAAAGAACAAGGCCTTTTTCGAATAAGCCAATTCATTTGGATAATATATATAATAATAATGAAACTTTGGCCCTACAGCCCCTACGTGGTGCAAGGAGTGAAAATATTATCCTTCCATTTGAATGAAAGGAGGAGGAAAAAGAGTAAAACTCCTTTTTTTAGATAAGAAGATGGAAAAGAAGGAAAAATTTAAAGGGTGAATATTCTCTTTTCCCTCATTTTTTCATGATAATTTTTCCATCAAAGAGAACGAAGCCTTAGTAAAAGTGTAGAACTGAGTAGAAGAATATAATAAAGGAGATTCTATATGTTACATTATGATTGCGCATCATAGCATAGACCGCAATTCATGTTAATAGATGCTCTAAAATTGCACATAGTTATTTATTTATTTTATTTACATTTTTTAGTGCAGCAGAACTATAGACTATAGTGTTTATGTGCAGACATGCAGTCTCATGCCAAACTGCGCGTGTTGTTTTGCTTGCTGTTTTTGCAGCAAAAGGTAAAACATAAAAGTAGCAATTATTTATTTATTTAAATATTATTTTTTCTTATAAAATTATAAAAATGATTACGTGACATGTCTTTGAGTGCAGCTAACGAAAGGAACGCCGAATAATAATTCCCGCCTGAATAAAGCATTGAGCTTTGTACTAGTATATATTTCCAATTCCATGAAATAAATGGACAAAAACTATGCTATTTAAGGCCCTTTTGTAAAATATCTAAATTTACTTTTAAATTTTCATTCTACTTTTTGTTCTTCTCTCTTTTTGTGGTCAAGTTTTAAGCAGGTGAAATATACCGACCTCTAAATAGTTGTTCCTTTATGAGCTAAGCTTAATTATATTCTTTGTATTATTATTACACAATAATTATGTTAAAAGTTGTTCTCGTTATAGTTCCACTAAGTCCATACCGACGATAACTCGAATAGTTTTTTTAAAGTCGGCTTTAAATGATTGTATCAATTTTCGTTGTGTTGTATTTAGCCCTATGTGCAACCAGGATAATATTATGACATATATTCATATCTCTTAAAGCAATCATAATTGTATTCTTCATCCACACACACACATATATATGAAGATATATATATATAGGGTTAGGTTAACGGGAGAACCATTATTAAAGTGAGAACGGGAGAATCAGAAAAGTTTTGAATCCGCGTTGAAAATTTATGAATCTGTCGGGTAAATTTGTGAATCCGAAAACACGGAAAAAAAAATTCGTAGCTCATGGGATTCGAACCCAATGAAAAAATCCGTGTTTTTGGATTCAAAAATTCACCCGGCGGATTCATAACTTTTCTGGTTCTCCCGTTCTCACTTTAAAAATGGTCATCTTTTTAAGCTTTCCCTATATGTATATATATATATATACATATCATTTTTTTTCCCTTTTTGCTATATTTGGTTTTCTACGTACCTAAAACCAACTCACACTGTGTTTTTACACAAGAATCGATTTGTTTTTCTTCCTACATACATAGTTCATGCACTAATGTTGGCAAATTGATTAATTAATTATCTGCATTCCGTTTTTAAATTTAAAACGTGCAGGGAATGAAACAAGTGATAGTGGAATACTACGTACACATGATCATTTATCTAGGGTGAGCATAATACCCAAAAATCGAATATTCAACCCGAACAAAAATAAATTGAAATAAAAATTCGAACCAAATTTTTTGAATTTTTGGTTCGATTCGGATTGCCTTTTTCCCAAATTTCATATTTTCGGATCGGTATATTTTAAAACCAAAAAGGTCCTAAATATATGTTAATATATTATTTTAGTTCAAAATTCTGACCCTAACCCTAGTAGTAGTTACTGGACTCATTCTCAACTACTCAAACAAAATAATTATTTTCGGATTTTCAAATTATTTTGCAGTTGCTATATTATTTTACGGCACTTGGGCTTTGATAATTATGTTTCTATATAAATATGTCGCTTCGTAATTGTTTAATTAATTAAGTTGATGTATTACTGTGTTGCATATTCTTGTAAGTTTAATAACAACTTTTATATTAGACTTAATGTGTATGATAGATTTGATAAAATACTGAAAACTTAGGTATATTATTGATATTTGTAAAATTGTGATAAATCTCTGAAAAGACTACGAAAGATTGGATATGAAATTGATATTTTATAAAGATCGAGATTTAAATAATTATGAAATATTGAACAAAAACAATATTAATTAACCCTAAATATTATTAAAATAATAAAATTAATAATAGAACAGCGTTATATATAGATGAAACGCCGTTTGCAATAAAAGCTAGGCCATGGGTGGGGTGGGGTGAGTGTGAGGTCAATTTAAACATGAGAATATGGGCTTGAGATTAATTGAGTAGGCAGATTTATAGTCCAGCACACACATAATAAAAACATGTGGCTACAAATTGAGAGGTCAAATTCAAAAACTGGATGATAATAGTAATAGTTGGAATTTGGCTTTCTCCAATTTTATTTATTTTTTCTCTGCACTTCTTATCCATAAATTCTGACAACCATTGGGTGGGAGTGGTTACATAAACATTCATGTGTTTTTGGCTTCTTACATTTCATCTGCAACTCCAATTAATTATTTAGACACTAAATTATACGTTACTATGTGGACCTGCAAATTTCCTTGTCCAATCTATTCAGGAGTTAATGCCTATGTCACTACCTATATTTTCCCAACACCTATATTATTATCTATACTATATATCCATCCCCAGATATATATAAGCACAGTCTTCACTTCGTGGTAAAATATGAGTATGTTTTCATTCGCATGCCTTTTATTTTGTTTTTTATTTTTTACTTTTTGATGCTTTTTTTTGGAAGATTTGGGTCTCTCCCCTCAACAATATGACTGACAGATTACTATTATGGGCTTGGACTCTTTAGAGGCCCAAAATATAATGGGCTCATCGCAAAGTAATTAATATGCTGTCTAACTTTACCGGTCTGATAGTCCAAGATTTTGAATTGGAATTCGAATTACTTGAAAATAGAATAAAATTTTATTTTTTACATTTTTTGGGTTGGAATAGAATAGGATCCAGTAGTTGGGCTCTTTTCATGATTTATTTTGGATACCACCTCATATGAGCCCAATAATACTTCATCCTTGCACATGCCCACTTTCTTGTATTGTGTCACGTAGGGTGAGCATTATATGATTACAACTGAAAAATCGAGCCGAACCGAATCGAATAAAAATACAAATTCAGTTCAGTTAGTTTATGTTCGGTTTGATTTCGGGTTTGAATTTTAGAAAAAAATTTGGTTTTGGTTTTAAAGTTAACTTAATTATACTCCCTCCGTCTCAACGAAAGTGTTACGTTTCCTTTTTAAAACATCTCTATCATCACTTTATACCACTTTATACTAATTTTCAACTCTTATTAATTCTCGTGCCAAAAGTAAACGTAACACTTTCGCTGGGACGGAGGGAGTAATACTTGTATAAGTAATTCGGTTGTTCGGTTTGAAACCAAAAATCAAACTGAAAAATTTAGTTCGTTAAGTTCGGTTTTGAGACTACTCGACAAAGTTTCAGTTATTGATTAAGCTGTTAGAGTAACTCAATGCAACACAACACAGGATGTAAAACTTCCATAAGGAGTAACTTTTTAGGGGGAAAAAAATTGTATTATTGAGTGGAAAAATTAAATGTGGTAAAGCAAAAGTGATACTACTAATCACAGTATGTTGGAGCAAATACTATACGTGGGAATATTAGGTACCACAGAATAAAGTTAGTAAAAAAGAGTAACGTCCTTAGCCATTCTTCAAATCAGCATAACCATCCATGCATCTCCGCTTTATTCGACCACACTTCACTATTAATCTATCTCCCCACTCCAAATTCTTCTCACATTCATTCTCTTTTGGTTTTCCAATAAACCTAACCCCAATTTTGAAAAACAAAAACAAAAAAAAAAAGTAGAAAAAACAAAAGATTAAATATATATATAAAAAAGTTAAAATAAAATCAAAAAAATGGCTGCGCATGGGCGAGATATAGAGGGGCTTGAAGAAGGCGGGGTTCGATCCGCGGAGGAGAATTACAGGAAAAGCTTAAACGATGAGGGCCCCGCCACCTTCTGCACCTCAGCTAATGTGGTTGCTATGATTCAAAAAGTATATATGCATTAATTAATTAATTAATCGTGTTTAATTGATTGATTAGGGAAGTGATTAATTTAAGTGATTTTTTTTTATGGTGCGTAGGTTATTGCGGAGGCGGTTGGGACGTATTTCTTGATATTTGTAGGGTGTGGGGCAGTTGCCTTGAATAAGATTTACGGTACGATTACCTTCCCGGGAGTGTGTCTCGCGTTTGGTATAGTGGTTATGGTGATGGTTTATTCTGTCGGCCACATCTCCGGCGCCCATTTCAACCCCGCCGTCACCATCACCATGGCATTTTTCCGCCAATTCCCCGTCAAACAGGTATCCCGTTTATGGCTTGTAAATTAATTATCAATAGAAAATGAGGATGTATACATACGAAAAGAGAGTGGTCCCTACTTTTTCTATTGCATGTTTTCTAAAGCGGAAAAGAGTGGAAAGTGTTATCAGACCAAATCTTTCATGAATCATGAGTGTGTTATCTTCGGTTATAAATTTATCATTTGAAAAGGAGAGATACGAAAAGGTAGTGGTCTCACTTTTTCTATTACAAGTCACCTAAGATAGAAAAAGTAGAAAATTTATCTGGCCAAAGGAAAACTCTGCATGTTGACGACGGAAAAACACACATACTTTACAGAACATGTGAAAATGATGGAAAATATTTATTTTCCACATTTTCCTTAAAAAAGAATACACTTTCATGACAATATTATCCTCCATTGGAGTGAAAAAGAGATAAAATAGTTGCCAGAGGATAATTTTCCATCTTAACTAAAAAAAATACACTCAAGAGTACGTGAAAATTGTGGAAAAGAATAGAAAATATTTATTTCTATCATTTTCTTTCAAAGCGAACACATCCTCTATGTTGGAAAACGGCGAAAAAACAAATAATTTTCCCCTTTTTTCACATATTCTATAGAATAAATATTTTTCTCCGACCAAAAATGAAAACTGTCTAGGAAACTCATTAATTTCCCTTCGTTTTCCACTCTAGTTATGAATAATATTATCATGATCGGTTGACAGAGGATCTCATCCGGATATGTATGTGTAGGTGCCTCTCTACATCTTGGCACAGTTGTTGGGGGCTATTCTTGCAAGTGGGACATTATACCTATTGCTTGATGTTGACGATGAAGCTTTCTTTGGTACTACACCTGTTGGGTCCCACATGCAAGCCCTCGTCATGGAGTTTATTGCTTCATTTCTCTTGATGTTTGTCATCTCCGGCGTTGCTACCGACAACAGAGCTGTAACAATAACAATTCATTCATTCTCCCAATTATTTTCCAATAAAAACTATACCTATATATTTTAATATGCATGTTTTTTTCTTTTTCCAGATTGGAGAAATGGCGGGAATTGCCATTGGGATGACTCTGCTCATCGGCGTTCTAATCGCAGGGTACTTATATCTAGTGCCTAAATATACCAACTTTCTCCCAAAATCTGATTTTGCACATGACTTTAAGAATCAACCTGCAAATACACAACGTTTAGCATCGTTCCGATTTTCAACACCTGTCTATTTTCCACTTTTTTCATGCTTTCGAAAGGAAGTTTGAGGTCTGTAGTGGCATTAAAATCGTGTGGAAAACCGGATTTTGGGACAAAGTTAATGTAGTTAGGCGCCATTACCCCTTATATACACATATATGTTTAATTGAATTTCTAGCAAGTTTTAACATTTAAATTGTGATGAGATTAAATTGGAATTAATTAATGTTGGTGTAGGCCTATTTCTGGAGGTTCAATGAATCCTGCAAGAACAATTGGACCAGCTTTGATCCAGCACAAATATACAGCTCTTTGGGTATACATAGTTGGCCCTCTTCTAGGCACAGTCTTGGGAGGATTTGTATACAATTTGATCAGATTCACAGACAAGCCACTCAAGGAAGTCGCGAAAAACGCGTCCGCGACTTTCCTCAAGAGTGCTTCTAGAGTCTTCTAGGTCGAGCTCCATCTACATCTGCGATATCATCCTCGTTCTTAACCAATGAATTATATTGATTTTGAGTGTTAGGGAGATGCAGCCGTGATATATATTTACATGTAGGAATATATGTCGATTGGCTGGACAAATTGATATGTATGAGATTAATTTTATGTTTGTTACATTTTTGGTAAATTATGGAGTACATCTTGATGATATATATGGTTGAAATTGAGTTGATTTCATATCACAAGGTTTCTCAATTTTTTTTTAAAAAAAAAAGGAGAAAAAAAAACATTTTTTAAATGAATTGTGAGCAGGTCCTACTCTGCAAATTCATATTTTCCAATGAATATTTTTGCCACATGCACCTGAAAGCACTGTCCTTGAAATTATATTTGTATATAGTACATATTGGATTATATATTCCACATGGGATTATAATTTTTTGTCTAGCTATTTCTTTAGCCAAATCTGAGCATGCAGACAAAAATAAGGTAAAAGTAAGATGTTGAATTATTTGGGACTACGTACGTAACATCAAGAGATGCAAGGGATGTTGATATAAGTCGAGAAAAATTTGGTGAAATGCATCATGCATTGGATTGAGGGCCTAAAATGAAGGCTTCCTTTATTAAGTTGGACCCTCACTAGTCTATTGATGAATAATTAAAAACTCTACCTATATTCTATCATTGAAATTTGAAACACTATATTACTTGAAATTACATTTAATTAGAGTTATTAATGGTCTAGTTTTTATAGCTTTCATTTAAATTATAAATGATTAAACAAATTAATACACCTCCCCTTTTTTCCTTGCGAGACTATAATTTGTGTATGTTCGAATTTATGGTGCATCTAGGCTAGGCTTGAGCATTCGGATGGTGTGGTCTTAAATCGAACCGAACCTAAGGTGGTCTGACAGCTACTGGCGGATCCAGGAATTTGAATTTGGGGGTACGATAATCAGGGGTGTAGCCAAACTTTTGAATTTTTGGTGCGAAAAATATATGGGGGTTTGGGGGCGGTAGCCCTCGAGTCGAATATTTTGGGCCATATTCTGAAAAATATATTGAAAATCCAAATTTTTACATGATATTTTTAAAAATATATTAAAATAGTGAGCTTTTATTTAAAAACAATTTTATATGATTTTTTAATATAATTGTTTCATCATTTATAAACTACAAAGCTGAAAGGAAATCGTATCACATGTATCCCATAATCATCTCCAAACAAACACGTTCCTCTAAAAAATAATCAAGAAATTAATTGGGCATATATAAACCTAATTCTCTGTTTCGCTGTTGCTTCTGCCTTCTGTTCTGCAATCTCGTTTCCTTCTTTTTCCTCTTTTTTCCTTTTCTTTTATCATTTTTTAAAGTTATTTTATTGTACAAAGAATGAAGCTAGACTAGTCAAAGTGGGAGTATAAATATAATTTTATTAAAATATAATAAAAAACAATTATAATTTTTTTTTTTTTTTGTACAACTGTACCCCTTGTCACTTAGTGGATTCGCCACTGCTGACAGCAAACTGCTAAACTCCAAATTGATTTTTTTTCTTTTTTTCAGTTTGATTTGGTTTAACTATTTTTTAATTCATTAAATATGCTTCATTAAATGTATGTCAATATTATTATATTACAAAACACAATTAATACGATCATCATAAATTCATAATTTAATTGAGAGCCATTCTAATTTCAAATCATGATTTAGTAGTCCTGACTTAGAGTTTATCAATTTTGAATTTGACTTTTCTACTTTTTAATATTATCAACTCATTAAACGTTTAGTTTTAAATTTTCAGAATAAAATCAAACTATTAGTTTCAAAAACCAAATAAAGTTGTCAGTTTTAATTTGGTTCGATTCAAATTTTTGAGTTCGATTCGGGTTCACTATACCCGAGAACATCAACTTAATTAGGAGTCACCCATTCTCGATTTAAAACAATTCTTAATTACAATTTATTACTAATCAAATTCAACTAAATCGTATGCACCATCAAATTAAATTTAAAATGTTGTGACAAGTGGAAAATAGGGTATCAAGGGTTGTACTTAATTAGGGGTTCAATTTTCGAACATAATTATGTTGATGCATGTCGGTCGTAGTGAGACATTATGCGTATTTAATCCATGGATCCATGATGATGTCCTATACACCATGTTCATGTTGGACATCGAAAATTAACGGTTATGATTAACAATTGATTATCAATTAGAGTTATTAATACTGTCTTTTCGCTTAATTTTGTACATTATTGTAGAACGACATCCTAAACACTGTAATAATTAAACCAGGGTGAATATTCTCTACCTAAATATTTTTGCGCCATTTTTAATGTTATTTCCTATAACAGATTATAATATGAATTTCAATCTTCCATCCTAACTAAAAAAAAGATCGGAATTACGACCTTTCCAAAATTGAAAATTTAGGTTGGTTTCCAATAGATTTGATAAAATATCCAAAATTCGAATAACCAAATCGAAATTTTAAATTATGTTCGAATTTTTCGAGTTTTCATATTCAAGCTTTTCTTCAAATTTTAATTAATAATAAAGAATTTTGATTTTGGATTCTCATATTTTTCTTTTATTTTTTCCCAAAAAAAATATCAAAATTACGGGTTTATTGATTCGGTTTGAATTTTTTATTCAAATTCTTATTCCTGAATAATTCAATTTTTTCGTAACTAGCATTTGCCCTCGTGCGATGCATGTACGAACAATTTCTTTAGGTTTATCATCGAAAAATTAAAGCTAAAACAAAAAAGATAATATTATTGTATATTTTCTTTAATTAAAAGAATTAGAATTTCTTAAAGGGAGAATCAATTAAAATAATTTATATTTAATTATTTTTATAATAATGCTTTTTTAATTATATTTTGTGTAAACGGAGTCTATATGTTTACAAATTTTACTCCACCCACAACATAAATCAAAATTGTTAATTTGTCATTTTTTGGTGTTTGTATAACTACCATCTCTGTTGATTTTGATAACCCAAGGTATAATCATTGAACATGATAGTCATTTAATTGCAAACATCAATAAAATAAAATAAAAATAATTTTATATTATGAGATTTGGAGATGTAAGAATAGTTTAAAATTTAGATATTTGTAATTTGATAAAATCATGATTAATTCTTCTGAAATATGACTATAATTAATGATTGCATTGCATAAATAAGAAAACAGAAAAGGAAAAACTATAATGCCAATGGAAAAACGAAAAAGAATAAAGGAAAACATAAAAGAAAAAACCAACAAATAAATATTTCAACATATCCAATTTGAAATATTTTGTAAAGTAATTTAAAATCTATTTAAAAAATGAACCTTAAACTTTGAACTATAATAAGTTCCTCATTTCAAATTCACTATAATTTACCATACATCTGTTACATGTCAAATTAAAGCTCTTATTAATTACTATCTTCAATTTGATATACATATTTTAATATACAATTATAAAATTGCCATCAAATCATTTTGAAATTATGAATTTACGTTTTATAATTGTATAGATTCAATTTCATAATTCATTTTTTTTTTAATCGGTTCAAATCAGACAAAACTCCGAACTAAAATCCCACCCCTAATCTCCGAAGCTTAAGGCACTAATGAGTCCACACGTTCATCTCCTAATCTCCAAGAAAATGATTAATTAGCGCCCAAAACCAAACGCCTCATATGGCCACCACGTGTGACATCCTTCAAACCCCACATTTAACTATCACCAGCCGTCGGATCCCCACAAATCCAACGGTCAAAACCGCATCACGACGTGGGCCCCCAATAATTCAGTTTCAGCAAAAAAAGACAAAAATATTAATAAAAGGAAAAGAAGAAAGAAAAAAAACAAACAGCGGCACATGATCATGTAATACTTACTACAAAAATAACTCACTACGAAGAAGCTCACTTCTGCATCCCATCACATTTCTCCTAAATCTCAATCATTTCCCCTATGTTTTAAAGCCGAAAAATTGGCTCTTTTTCTCAAGTAGATCACTTTCGTTATCTACTTGTTGGATCCCAAAAAAGGGTCGCCATCGATATTTTTTTATCGTCTTTTTTTTTCTTGAATTATTTTGTGAATTGTTTAATTTCTCCGTCAACTGCTGATGTTAGTGCTGTGAAATGGATATTGCGGTTTTCGGCTGATGGGTTTTGGTTGTGGCGTTTCAGATGCTTTGGAAAACTTATGGTTTTGAGCAGTTGAGAAATGGCGGGTGAGATTGGAGAACCCGTCAGTCTTCAATTTAAGGTAACAGTCTGATTTTGGATCTGTTTTTTTTTATGTATTCAATGAATTGATCCGAATTTTCGGTGTGGCTGAGTTTGCATTTCTTGCTTCTTTGAATTATTTGTTTTGGTGGGTAGATCATGTGATGCGTATGAAGATGGTGAAATTTTGGGTATAAACTTATTTTTCAGCTGTTTTGGACAAATTTTGTAGCTGATTCTGAGATTAGGGAGAAAAATTATTGTAAAATCTTGCCCTATTTGTATTTTGCAGTAGTTCTTGTTATGATTGTGTATTTGGGATTTTGCTTGTGTTTTATCATAGTTAATTAAGTACTCTTTTGGCTCTGTAGTTTGCAGATTTGTTATTTTCTGTAAGTAATTGCGATTAAAAGCTTCTGCTTCAATACTGTGTGATTAGAATGATTCAGCTAATTGATGCATTAGTTAATGCTTTATCTATTTGTGAACGAAGTTGTGCATTGTGATGAGAAAGATTAACTTCATAGTCGAAGATTTACTGGGCGTTTCGTCCTAATTTGCCCGTCCCTCTGGAATGAACAGGCGGATTCGTTTCTTTCTGGTTCTATATCGTTTGGAAGGTTTGAGAGTGAAGATCTATGTTGGGAGAGGAGGTCATCTTTCTCTCACAATAGGTATCTTGAGGAGGTCGAGAAATGCTCGAAGCCGGGCTCAGTTACTGAGAAGAAAGCTATTCTCGAGGCCCATTTTAGGAAGAAGGGGATTTTTGGTCTTTGTTCACCCGGAAGTAGGAGAGTGACAGATAGCCAAACTACTAGTGATAACGAAACCTCGGAGAACAGATGCTATGATGATGATGACTTTACTCGCACGAATGTGGGGACAGCACATTCTCCGGAGCTTGATGAAAGGCTTGACAGTTCTGCGTGCCTGATGGAACAAGAACGAGAAGTGTCTGATTCGTCGTGTTTAGATGCTCAAATTGAATATCCATGTGATAGTACTACCAGAAACGTGGACTGTTTTTCTGAACGTGGGACGGCTGAAGAGGAAGATCATGCTAAACCCGAAAGTGTACACTCTAGATTAGAGACAGAAGTGAAAAAAGCCCTGGATCGTGACGGTGATGCTGCTAATTCAGATGTGACCAATGTATCAAATCCAGCCATTGGCCTGATCAGTGATAATCATGCAATCGAAGAAAATAGAGATGCGAGTCCTGAAGGCCAACGTGTTTCGTCTCCTGAGGTTTGCTGTTTCCATATTTGTAGTCACTTTGATTGTTCAAACATGGTTAATTGTGAGTTTGACTTCATTAAACGGACGATGAGGATGAGAGCTAATTAGTAAAGAATTTATCCATTATCCCGTAATAGCATATCAGTCTAAAAGCGTGACAATTAATGCAGGAAAACGTTCCATCACAAGCCGAAAATGTGAAGCCTAGATTGGCACGTCGAGTTAGTGTTACACAGACTAGAAGATACACAAGCAAGGAAGTGTCCAAATGTTCAGAGAAAAGACCTAGTAAAGCAGTATATAATGTTCGGATGAGATCAGAGGCAGAGAAGAATATTAAAGAAGCTACTGCTCAGGACAAATACCCGAAGCAGAAATCCCCGAAACAGCAGGTTGGCTTGATTGTTTTGTGAATCTTATACTCATACATTGTTGCTTAAAAGGGATTTTTTTTTATTGTTATCTTACTGCTAATCAATGTTTTTCCTTTTTTTCGTCAGCCTGATTCAAAAGCAAAAACTGTGGATGAGATCAAAAGGTATATATTATTATTATTAACATTTCTGGTTATCTTAGTGGATTGCCTCATAACTCATAAGCCATCACTAAATCATTTTTCTTCCCCTTGCAATTTTTCATAGGGGTGACAAAGAATCGAGAAACAAACGAATTCAGGGGCCTCGGACCTCTGCTCCGAGGGAAGTTCCCACCAGAATGCGTCAAAGTGAAGACAGGTAGCATTCGAACTCGAGAACTTTCAACCTAGTGCATGATTCGAGAATCTCTGATGAACTCTTTTTCTCTAGGATCAAGCCTGCAGCTGGTGTGCCTCAACGGTATGTAAAGCAGGATACTTCAAGGTTCAGTTTCAAATGCCACGAACGTGCCGAGAGGAGGAAAGAGGCAAGATATATGTAGTTATTTCTCTGTCAACTGAATTTTATCTTAAAGTAGTTCTCTAGCTGAGATTTAAGCCTCATTCTCTCTGTGTCTCTCAGTTTGATATGAAGATAGAGGAGAAGACTCACGCGAGAGAAGCCGAGAGGCGCAAAATTCAGGCAAAAGTTCAGGTAATGAACCTTTGATGTTTATGAGCTGAAATTCAGCCAATATTTGTTTAATTAAAGTAAAAAAAATCATTGGATTTTATTTTTTGTGTGTTTGTAGCAAAAAACAGAAGCTGAGATAAAGCAGCTGCGGAAAACATTAAACTTCAAGGCTACACCTCTGCCTCAGTTTTATTATGGAGTCGAGCTCGAGTCTGATCAAAAGAAGGTATCTAATCTAACAAATATCTTCAGTTGGAAATTTATATAGTAAAGATCTAGCTAGTGATTGATGATGCATTACAGGGGGCACTAGCTAGAAACACGAAGGCACGACGAGCACTAGCCCAGACGATGACAAAGTGCTTGAGCAGCAGCAGCATCTCCGAGAGCTCAAGAGTGAGCTCCACGGCTGGCACGAAGAAATGCCTAACTGCACGTGCAACTCCAAAGAAAATTGATCGAGCACAGGCATCGGAGGCAACGAGCTGCCATTCAACAGTGACGTCGGACAGCAGTCCGTCGTCCCCAGCTGCGGCAGAAGCATTGACAAGTAGGAAGATTGGAGGAAAGAAAGGAAGAGAGCAGCAGAAGCTTACAAGTTAAAATTTTCTACTTTCCCCACAAATTAATTACTTATCTAAATACAGTACTCTTTTTTTTTTTTAATGTTAATTTAATCATCTGGAAAATGCTTGCTTTATTAGTCTTTTCTACTTACTTTCTTCTTAATTTGTTGCATGTTAGAACCACTGTCTGAATTTTCTTCAAAAGAATAATCATGTAATCTATATAGTCTCCACCACCATTATGAAGATTGTAATTAAGTGGTAGTTAGAAGGTTGTTTTCTTAGGTCACTATTGGGCTTTGATTTAATTGGAATTATTTAGGGAAAAATGTAGGGGAGCCCCCACTTTTTTGCAAGGCCTAAGATGGTGCATTTATTTGAACTTAATTTGGCATGCTCTTTTTCTTTAGATCACTAAAAGCTTTTCACATGCCTAACAAAAGGTATTTGCACATGTAAATTTCGCCTATTTATATAGTATTTCGTCTGCAAATAAAAGCATATAACATTCAATACCGGAATATAAATTATAATATACTGAATAAAGGACTTGTTGGCACAAAAAGGTTTCAACTTTCTATTATTTTATTGGTATCACTTTGAAAGAGATGTTGGAAGTAGGTCTCCTTTTTATCCTCATAGTCAGAGGGTTTGGTGGTGTGTATAGGTTTAATATTTTGTTTAGGCCTATTATTATTTCCAGTCAGACTGAACAATAATAAGAATACAAAATGAAAAATTCAACTTTCAAATCATTATATATCTTGAGAGAAAATAGCAAAATTACCAAGACAATGCGCTGTTTTCTTCGTTTCTTGAAAAATACTTCGCTCCATGCCATTATATGTTTGAAATTATAATGCTCCCTCCGCTCGCAAATCGCAACTCATTGCGATCTTTTTATTGACACGAAGTCTAATAATTTAGTCGATTTAATTGATATGATGTGTTCTAAATAAGATAAGGATCTCATTTTTGAATTTGTGGTAGATATAATAGTTGTATATTTTGTATAATAATAATGAATAAAGTGGAAACGTTGGATATATATATATATTACTAGATAAATGTGGAAAGATGGATGGAGTAATATTTATCAATAAAAATCGACATATGTAGAAACTTGCCAATATTTTATTAGTCAGCCTGTCACATTATTATCACTTAATCATGTTAAACTATTCGGCCACGCGTCGCTCATACAATAAAATACACTGTGGCCCATACACATAATGACATAATGAAGCTTGGACTCTGACTACGAATGAGATCATTTATCTCATAATTTTCTGTGTACCACTGATTTTAATATTAATTTTAATATTTTTAAGAATATGTATTATTAAATAATATTTTTTTATGCTATAATATAACATAGTTAATATTTTTAGTAAAAAGATTAAATATTAAAAAACTATAAATCATATTTTTGAAATAATTAACTCAAATAAATATTTTTTTAATCAAAATATTTCAAAAATATGATATATATATAATTTTTTAAAATTTTAAATTTTTGCTATAAATATTAAAATATTGAAATTGTTAGTGATACATGATAGTATACAGAAAATTGTCCATCCGCTCTAATTAATAATTATACGTCAAAATTTATTAGGAAACCAATATTATAAACACACAATTATCTAACTCGATGATGAAACCATTTTATTCCAATAGAAAGGTCAAGACGAAAATTAGAAATTAGATACAGCCAGAATTTTAATTAAAAGTACAAATTCATCATGTAACACAAAGAATTTTCTTTTTCAAGTTGCTTTTGTTATATGTCCATCATCATTGTATAGATAAACACAAATAATTTTCCGACCAAAAAAAAAAAAGATAAACACAAATAATAATAAAAAAAAGAGCCTATATTTAATTTCATCTCGTACATTATATTATAACAGCAACATGAAAATTGATGAAGGAAAAAAAATCAATACCGGAAAAATACAAGAAAAAGAGTAAACATAAATATGAGAGCGTTTCTTAGCCCTACAATTGGACATGATGATGATGAAGATTGATCTTGACGCGGTGGCTTTCTGTAGTAAAACGGGAACCAAGGCACGACCGGCTCCGGCGGCGGCGGAACCCCACCGGAGAAATATGGCGACGGCGGAGTGAACGGGACGTAACCGTCCGCCGGAGGAGTGAAGGAAGCCGGAGGGGTGGTTGTGGATGCCGGTGGCGTCGGGGTGGCGGGTGGGGGGCCGTTGCCGGGGCCCGTTGGCGGCGGGTAGCACGGATACGGGCACTCCTGCGGCTGCGGCGTCGCCGGCGGCAGAAAATGGAGGATTGTGGAGAGGAAAATGAGAGTTGAGAGTGGGTTTGATGCCATGGTTTTGTTATGAGAGGGGAATTAAATTAGGGGAAGATATGAAATAGGTGGGAGTGTGAAGACTAAGTAAAAATGATTACAAATTTGGGTGGTTTGTTGGGTCCCACATACTTTAATATATTATAGAGTTTGATCATTTTTGGCATGCATGCTGGCTGAGTTATTCATATTGACTTGGTATAGTGATGATGATGAAATAAATAGATAGATAGAGCCATGGCTTGTCATATTTCAAATTGGATTGGATTCAAAATTCATATAATTAAACTATTTTTGATCTCTAGACTACGAATTCATTGATTAATTCATCGAAAAAGTATTTGAATTCAAAAAATGGTATTTCGCCTTTCATGAAATTTGAACTCAGCTATACGAATTTATCGAGCAAAAGTGATGAATAAAATGTACATGCATCTTCACGCGTGAAGGATTGAAATTGATTCCTATTCTATATTTTAAAATTGTTAGCCAATCCGCATAAGAACCTGTGTTAATTATTGAATATACTAAGAAAGAGTAAGATTTATAGTACACTAAACTTTCTATGCATGTGGAAAATAAGTATAACTTCTTAAAAGGCGTTTGAAAAATTGAAGTATGGGGAGAAAAAAGAGGTGTTTGAGAAAAAAGTTTGACTAGTGTAACCATACGTATACTCTCTTCGTTCCATTAGTAATGATACATTTGAAAAAAATAGTAAAGGGTGATACATTTAACTTGAAAAAAATAGTACTCCCTCTGTCCCATTCTTCTTGTCCCGTTTTCTTTATTGGGCCGTCTCATTCTTCTTGTCTCATTTCCTTTTTTGGCAAAAAATTACACACAAAAAGCATGTGGACCCCATGTGTACTCTACTCTCTCACACTCATCAACTCCACTTTCTTAATCTCCGTGTCGAAAAGAAAGGGGGAGTATAAGTTATTAGTATTTTTTTTTTAATTCTCAATGATATGTTAAAGTCTAAATAACTCTACTTGTCATAAAATCATGAATTTGGTTAAAAATTAGTATTTGTAATAAGTAACAATGTTCTGACGAGAATTTATAATTTTATACTAAAAAAAAAATTGAATGTATAAATTTTGCATAAATTCGTGACACCATCTCGCAAATACACACATTCATATGGAATGATGAGATTTCTCAACGAGACATGCTTTGTTTGACGAGGATTCTGGCATGAGATCGTAATCTGATTCTCAAATACTAAATTTATGTGTTTGGTTAGATTTTTACAAAATAGGAAAACTAATCAGAATCTAAAAAATAAGGAAAGTAATACAAAATTTAGGATTTTTATTCCCCATAAATCTTTGATATTCTCTTTCCCTAATTTTTGGATTCTTACACTACTTTCATATTTAACAAATTTTATTTTATTAATATAAAATTATAAATTATTATTGTTATTAATTAATTAATAACTAATTGTAACAAAACTTTTGTTTTATTTTTTAACCACGAATCATACTTTGTATTGTATATTATTATTATTAAAAATATTAATCTTTTTTGGTATCAATTTCAAGAAATTATTTTTCAATTAACTTTACTTTCCCGCTAAACAAATGAATAATTGATTTTCATATTTCAATTCATTTTCTAGCATAAAATGCGATGCAAATTTGGTATTCTTGTAAAAAATTGATTTTGGGATGAGAAATATTGAGTGTTATGATTATGCTTATGATGTTATGCATATTGTCTAATAAAAAGTAATTAAGAAAATCCCCCTCGTAATTAGTGGTCCTAAGACCATCTCCAACCCAACACAAAAACTTATTTTACAGTAGCATTTCTTCTCCAATCCTACACAAAACACAATCCTATTTTAAGTATTTCTTACTTTTCTCTCTCCTCCATACTCAAAT